>JAPYZF010001009.1:0-14986 GCA_030523045.1 Meteorus cinctellus
ACACAGATTCAACTACGAGCTTTTTAACCGCAACAACTTTAATATACGCTATTGGAGCTGGAATTACCGCGGCTGCTGGCACCAGACTTGCCCTCCAATCAATCCTCGTTAAAGGATTTAAAGTGTACTCATTCCGATTACGGAGCCTCGGATGAGTCACATTTCGTTATTTTTCGTCACTACATCCCCGTGCCGGGAGTGGGTAATTTGCGCGCCTGCTGCCTTCCTTAGATGTGGTAGCCGTTTCTCAGGCTCCTTCTCCGGAACCGAACCCTGATTCCCCATTACCAGAGTCACCAAAATAAACGATGGACGCGCGTTAACCCGCCACTGATTGGTTTTGATCTAATAAAAGCGTTCCTTCCATCTTTGGTCGGAACTCCAGTTTGCATGCATAACTCTAGAATTACCACAGTTATCCAAGTAAATGTGGGTACGATCTAAGGGACCATAACTGATTTAACGAGCCATTCGCGGTTTCACCTTAATACCGCATGTACTGAGACATGCCTGGCTTAATCTTTGAGACAAGCATATGACTACTGGCAGGATCAACCAGGGAGCTTTGTGACATTAAATGCCATATATTGAAACTCGCCCATATGCATACAATGTTACTTGCATACATATGGTATGTTCAACATTATCGTCATAAATACACAAGGTATATTTTTTTGACTCAATGAAACACTTGACTATTTCCATGATCTTATCCATAAGTGTAAGAATATATAACATCAAAAAATTCAATCCAATATGTCAAACTCTATATTTTTTTGAAACATTCTCTCTTTTGTTACACTTTTATAAGCGCACTCTCGCAAGATATAAAACATCGAGCGACACGATACATTCGGTGAAATTTCAATGGCGTTAAAATGCCACACATAATCTCATTCGGAATGTCGTGAGTACGATACTCTGTTTAATTTATAAAATCGGAACATTATCAGAATGTTAACACAACTTGTATATACGCCTTAGCGATTTAACACATAATTACGGAACCCTGGTTGGCTCACCCTCAACTTGTGAGAAATTGGCGCCACACGAGTTCATTTTTAATATGAGTATTTCGCAGTCTAGCACAAGTGTACCGACGACTGATAAAAATTTATCGAATTCACAAGTTGCGAAATTAACAAGTTCACGAGTTCTCGAGTTCACAAGTGAACTTGTGAACTTGTGGACTCGCAGAGGGGACCAAATGGCGTCAGATAACATCCCTAGGCTTCAACTGTAGATGCCATTATTAAAAGTATCAACCACAATAAGCTGGTCGTTGTTAAACAGTTTCGTGAAATACTATATGCGTGTCTTTATTGAAAAAAGTGATATTTTCACTGAAAATAATAATGGATACTATAAAAGTGTATGATAACAACGGTTCTGTTAAATTAACTATAAGGGAAAAGAAAATATCTTTGAAAACCATCACAACATACTTTCCCGGCGCAAGTAACCCAACCTACAATCAATATGGTGAAAAGTGCGGCGTTGAAGTGGAGAACGAGTATGTTTTATTAGTTGAAGGTGTTGATGAATATGAAATTTACCATGCACATCATTTAAAAAGTAAGTTTATTAAATTGTTCATAAGAAGTTCGATGAAATATTGGTAGGCAAAAAAAAAATAATGAATGTAATTATGTCTGTATAGAATTGAATAGTTTTAGCAAACAGGTAGTTAATTAATTTTTATTTATAGAAAGCAACCAAAATGGTCCCAAAAGACGGCGAATACAAGAAATCATGAATGTATTTCAAAATAAGCACGATGAAAATCAAAAAGATGAGATTTGGTCAAAAAAACGAGTATCTAGAATAAAGAAATATAATTTTGCTATCAATAATTTTGAACATATAACTCATTTTTATGGTAATCTTACAAATATCAAGAGTTCAATAAGTTTTCTAAATACTTATGCACACACTTGATTTTATTTGCAGATAACTAAAAAAATCCAAAAAAAGCTATTGCACAATGCAACGGAAACATAAAGCTTATCCAGACGAACGGGATTACAAGCAAATGCGAGATCCTATTGGAGGGGCTAAAAAAATTGAGCTTGACCGGAATACTGATTACACTTATGCTGAAATTCGTAAGTTGAGGGTAGCTGCTATGCGAAATACTTTCAACGAAAATATTTTTGATAAATCTATTATGGTATTAGCTAGCGATGCTGAGGAAATCATACCCAATTTCACAATTGAAACGGGTCAAAAATATAATAATAATAATAATATATTTTTATTTGCATCACTATAAAGTGTTTTTCAAAAATACTTTTACACCAATAATTTGACAAACATTTCTCTTTATCCCTTAACTTACGTCTCTACGTTTCTCTCTTACTCCTAAGCCTATCGCTAATTACATTTTTTGGTGTGCACTCTCACTACTTTGGTTCGTAGCTTATCCTACTTATTATTAAGTTATCACAGTGCGCCTTTTTTTTGTTCTTAGCCTCACAGCCATCTCTTTTACTTCTTACAACCTTTTCTATGTTTTTACCACTATCCCTCCTTTTTTTCCTCCTAAACCATCTTTTTCTATGCTTTCGTACGCCTGCGTACTACCTTTCACCTTTTGCGCTTGCCACCTCCTCCTCTTTGCCATCTCTTTCCGACTCCTTATTCTACACAAGCTCTCACATATTTTCCCTCTCAGCTTTTCCGTTAGTTTTTCTCTTATTCTTTCTTCGCTACCTTTGTATTTTCCCCATTCCTCCGCCATACCTTTGCATTCATCACTCAGTTTCTCTCTCACTTCCTCGCATATCAGAACATGTTCTATGCTTTCTTCACACTTGTTACACACCCTACATTTCCATTCCTTTACACCTTTTTTCCCCGCCCGCGTTATATTTCCGCACCTCACTCTTGCCCATGTTTCTTTATCCGCACTTTTCACTCCGTTTTCGCTCCAATACTCTTGTTGTTCACTCTCCGTTATGATATCTTTGTTCATACTATTGTAGCTTGATACCTTTATTCTTTCCATACCTTTTTTTTTTCCGTCTTTTTTCTATACCCCCTTAATCCTTCATTTATCGCCTCGCTTATCACCTCCGCTTCCTCATCCTCGTATATCATTCTTATTATTTTTTCGCATTTCATTTCTCTCGCCAGCCCTTCTACTTGCCTCCCCCATTTCGTTGGCCGCCTGTTGATCACTCCCCTCATTTCTTCTTTTAGGCATATCTTAGACCACCTGGTTTCCCCCGTTTTTGTCACCTCCATTATGTATCTCCACATCCTCTCCTTTACCACCACTTCTATTGGCTCGCATTTTATCTCTTTTCTCGCTATGTATCCCGGAGTGTTCCTTTTCACTCCTAATGCCATTCTCAGCAGCTTGTTCTGCATTATTATTATCCCACCTATTTTTTCGCTCCCCCATATTTCCACCCCATATAAGCACCCCGCTCTCACTAGTGTGTTACATAGATACATCCTGTCCTTCATGTTGCTTCTCTCCGTCCTTCTTATCACTCCCCAGGTCGCGTTCGCCACCTTGTTTGCTTTATTTTTCATTAGCTCCATGTGTTTACCATGGCTATTCCTCGTCGTGAAGGTGTAGCTCAAATACTTGAAATTGTTTACCACTTCCAACTTCTCGCCTTTGTTTCTCCATTTTTCTCCCACTATTCTTCCTCCATTTCTGAAAACCATTATCTTCGTCTTCTTTGCATTCACCATTAGCTTGTTTTTGTCCACATATCTTTCCAGCTCCCTTAACATTTCGCTTAAACCTTCTGGGATGTCCGCTAGTATCACACCATCATCTGCATATTTCATCATAAAAAACTTTGTTTTTCCCAACACTGTCCCCCCTATGTTTTTTTTCTCCATCCCTTCTTCCATGTCATCTATGAATATGTTGAATAACACTGCACTTAGCGCACATCCTTGCCTCACACCTTGATTTGTCTCAAACTCCTTCGTTTCCACTCCATTCACTGCTACTTCGCACGTTGTTCTCCCATATATTTTCTTTATCATCTTGTACATTTTTCCCCCGACGCCTTTTTCCCTCAACTTCCTCATGAGTATCCCCCTGTCTACCGTGTCGAATGTTTGCTTCAGGTCTATAAAACACGCATACAGTTTCTTCTTGTTTTTCACCTTGTTGTTTATCAGCGCATTTAGTGTGAAAATGTGATCCCTTGTCCCTCTCCGCTTGCGGAACCCTGCTTGGCTCTCCTTCATCTTCCCTTCTCTTTCTGCCCAGTTCATTATTCTCTCTGCCATCATTACAGTTAATATTTTATATCCTATGTTTAACAGGGATATTCCTCTATAATTCTCTACTATATTTTCGTCCCCTGGTTTATGGATCGTTACAATCCTTGCTTTTTCCCATCTTTACTGTATTTCGCTTCCTCCCCACATTTTGTTCACCACTTGTCTTAACTCCTCACATATCTCTCCTGGTAGATACATTACAAATTCCGCTGCTATCCCATCCTCTCCTGGAGCCTTTTTGTTTCCCAGTTTCTTCACCGCTGTCCCAAACTCTCTCTTGCTAAATTCCGCATCTAAACTTTCATCTTCACTTCCTTCTCCCCTTCTTTCGTCGCCTACCGAGCCTATAATGTCGCTCGCGTCCTTATTATTCAATAATTTTGAGAAGTGGTTCACCCATCTATCCCCCATTTATTTTACCACCCATTTCCTTTCTTTCCCTTTTGCGTCTAAATTTGTTCACCGCTCCCCACCATTTGCTCATATCTCTAGCCTTGTCTATCTCTTCTTTTCTTTCCCGCCACCACTTTTCTTTCGCCTCTTTCATTATTTTTTTATACGCATTCTTTACCTCTATGTATCCTCCATTCTTTTCCCTACTTTCATTGCCTCTGAGCATCTTCTTCAGTTTTTTCCACGCTTCTTCTCTCTTTTCCTTACACTCCTTATTGAACCACTCTTTTCCCTTATATGTCCACTGCTTCCCGCTTTTTTCTTTTCCACTCATCTTCGTCGCTCTTGCCGCTTCATATATTATACCCTTTATGTCGCTCCACTCTGCCTCTTCCTTCGCCTCCCTCTTGCTGCACCACTCTATGTACGCCCGTTCTACGTGGTCCTCTGCTTTTTCTTTTTTCCACTGTAGCCTTTCTCCTGTTATTTTTGTCATCCCCTTCCTTTCTTTCTCCCCTTCTCCGCTCTTATTGCTTTCCTCATTTGCACTCTCCTCCCCCCCCCCCCCCCCCTCTCCCCCCCCCCCACTCTGAACTCTTTCACACTGTCTTCCTCGCCTCTGTCCAATACTAGCACCAAGTCCAGCACCAAACAACAATCTTCTTTTTTTCCGCCGATAAAAGTTGCCTCCCCTGCTCTATCTCCTTCTGTTGCGCCATTTAATATTTTCAACCCTGTCTCGTTGCACATTTTTAATAGTTTTTTCCCCTCCGCGTTTATCACTTTATCTTTCAACCTTCTTTTCTTATTCTCATTTCCGCTCGCACTGTCTATCGTCCTCTCCCTTATTCTCGCATTCATGTCCCCTTTTATTATTATTTTTTCATACTTGTATTTGTTCTCCTTTATTATATCCCTTACATCCTTTTCCATTTTCCTTACTCCTACGTTATTATAGACTGTTACTATGACCTCACTCCTACTGCCGTTTTTTACCACAAAGCCATAGTTCCATTCCTCTACGCTCCACTCTCCCTCACTTGATCTTTTCACTCCCAACATGTGCCCGCCACTCGCCCTTCCCCTTGTACATCCTCCTCTTCTCAGTGCCGGTTTAATCTACCACTTTAGCTCCCCGCTCAGTCATTTTTTCACTTTTTCCATGTCCTCCTCCACCCATGTCTCAATCAATCAGGGACACCACCTCATATTTCTCCGCCAGTGCACTAAGTTCACCGTAGTCCTTCATGCCCGCGATGTTCCAACTTAGCACTTTACCGCTTTTACCCCCTTTTTCACTTCCCCCTTTTTTTACTGCTTGTTTGCTGCAGCTTTTTTTCTTCTTCCCTTTTTTTTCCCCTTCGCTTGCACGCTTCCTCCACTTCTTGCATTCTTTCCCCCCTACTTTCCTGCTTATCCCGCACTCGTCTCCTTCCCTGATTGCTTTTCCTTCTCCTTGTCACTTGTGCCTCACCCGCGACTCCACCAACCCCTTTCTTTCATCCCAATACTTCCAATCATAGTTTATGCAGATCTTCATGTATCCTGCCTTAGCCATTGCTCCCTTCGCCCTCTCGCTCCTCTCCATTTCCCTTAGCCACTTGCCCACTTCTACCTCTCTATCAGTTAACTCATCGTCGAGATACACGTCCGTGCCCCTCAATCTCCACTTCTGCTTGAGCAACTCTCTTTTCTCCTCCAACGTTTTGAACCTTAGCGTCACTAGGCCCTCCTCGCTTCTTCCCACACTTTTCCAATCCACATTGTATCCGAGCTTTTCCTCAATCGCCTCCACCGCCTCCTTGTTGTTCCTGCACTTATGCTGTATTCTTACTATCGTTCTCTTGCTCTCTCTCCTCACAATTTCCTCTTGCAGCTCCCCTTCTGTCAAACGCCTCGGCTCTCTCGTTCGCTCCTCCTTTCCATTTTCCGTTCTTTGTCCTCTCGCCCCCTTTTCCCCCCTCACCGGCGTGCTTATTACCATACCCCACTTTTCTCTTCTTTTCCCGTCGCTCCTTACCCTTGGGTCCCTCAGTATCTCTCGGGTGCACTCCTGCGGTACATAATCCGCGTTATTGTACCCCTTCCTTACTCCCCTCTCATCCTTTCCTGCCTCGTTTTCTGCCCCTCCACCTCTCGCTACCTATTTCTTGCTCTATATTTTACATATATTGCGATTTTTCACAGTACGCATCTTTTTCACGTCCGTTCACTTAGCCCCCTGTTGACCCTTTTTTCGGGTAAAAAATATAATTTTTGGGATTTCTCCTCTAAACTTAAATTGAGCAATGGGCTTCTACGGTCGTGCTTACTTACCATGATGCGAGAAACTGGAAATAGTATCAATCCGAGTAACGCCTATGAAGCCAAGACTCTTAAAAAGATTTGTGTGGAAAACAAACTACATCGATCAACTTGAATTCGGCTAAATCTAGCATTTCTTTCAAATTACCTAATAAAAAAGGCTGTGATAATATGAGGATTTTAAATAATGAAAATGTTCCACTCGCAAAAAGTCGTAGCATGAATCCACTATTTTTGTCCATTAGAGTGATTCCGTTTTCATCTGGGAAGACTTCATCATCTAACAAATCGATTTCTTTGAATGTCAGGAGACTAAGTGATGGTGTTCAATCAAGCCAGGAACAAGTGGAATCATTAGCAAACAATCATCGTCTTCTTTCAGAGAAAAGCATTTGGAATGTAAAGCCGTTTACAATACCCAAATTGCGTCAAGTAGTATTGGATAAAAAAAAACCAAATTTAAAGTTAGTACCATTGAATTTGCATAGTTCTATCGGTGCACGGGGGAGAAGGGGGGGGGGGGGGGGTGGCAGACGCTCGCGTCTGTACGATATACCACATTTTCCTAGGACCACCCCACACGTCCCCCGCGGTTGATGCTAAAAGAGCAATTACGCCGAGCAGCAGGGGGCGGTTAAATAACCTGACACTGGCATCCACAGGCCAGAGGGAACTGAATACTCCCAAAAATCGTGGCAATAGTGCCTTGGCAAAGCACTATCAGTACTTCCCCTATCTTTTTAATATGAAGATGTCGAAAATGGCGCCTCCCAGTTACCGGGCTGGAAAGTGTAAAATTTGCTACCGAAGACATCACGCGGGTAGGTACCCAACCCCCCGTGGCAGTAACTGCTACTGGTCAAAACAAAAAATACATGCAGTAAGCCTTCCACCTAAGTCTTTTCACAAGACCAAGAAGTGCCTCCGCTGGAAGCGCATCGCTCAGCTCCAACAAGGATCTACGAGACGCGCCACCAAAGCAATCCGATCTCAATACCCCACCAAATACCAGCTCAAACACCGGAAATTCATACGATTGAGGAAATTCTAAAAATAGAATGATCCACCCAATTATAACCCACCATTCGCCCAAAACCGAGAACTGGAGACACATCCCTAACAAAAAACGGCAGCGATCCAGTCCCGAACCGCCTTTCTCACAGAAACAAAGCAAACTTGACGCATATCGGCTGCCCCAACCTACACCAACACCAACTTCTAACAGCTTCGCTATTCTGGAAAATAAACAGACGCAGGGACCAAATAATGCTAACACCCAAAAAGTTCATAAACCACCCCCAAACTTTCTTAACAAAGTAAGTCACATTCAATCGCTAATCCAGCTGTTGGAAACACATGCATGTAATGACTACGATCTAAAAGTAGTCCAAAATGGACAAGTGAAAATTCAAACAAAATCTTCAGAAACATATGATAAGTAGTCGAAGAATTGGAGAGAAAAAGAGCTGAATTTTACACATATAAACCAAAACAAGACAGGAGCTTCAAAGTAGTTTTTAAAAACCTCCATCTCTCCGAGGGAGGGTCGACAATTACTTTCGCAGGGTTGCCAGATGAGGTGACTTGTCGCCATTTAGGCTACTTTTAATATAGGTTGGCGACTAAAATTCAATTGAAAGCGACCAGTTGCCGGTGGGCGACTTTTGAATAAATAAAATAAAATGGAATTTTTTTTATTTTTGATTTTAAAAAAGTAAATATTTTTATGCCAACAGTAACAATATATTGTTACAATCTAAGTACTACATTAATAATATTTCATATTTACTGCGACAGAGTCATCTTGATGCGAATGATACCCTTACTGTTTGACTGTTTGTCGATATTATAACAATCTATACTACGTATAGATAATATAGATACATAAAGTGTGTAAGTACAATAGTCAAACGCACACATACATATTGATACATATAAGATTACTATTCTAATAACCTTGGATACATACATACCATTACATACATTCACTAGTCATCTAGCTTCGTCAAAAAACTTATGGCCGTGCAATTGTAATATTTCATTGTTTAGTACTTAATGTTAAATTAAGCAAAAAATGGTAAATGCTAAACCTTATCGCAAAGCCTGGGAGAAAGACCCTATTTTCAAAGGTAGATCAAATTTAAATTATTTATAGGTTGAGCTTAAAACGAAACAAAACTTGATTATTTTTCTTATATAGGGTGGCTTTCGAAAAACAACGCCGATTTGATTGCATCAGGACACGGTGAAGATCGCTGTAATTTTTGTAGAGTTTCGTTGAGCGCTCACGCAACTGATCTTAAAAAACATGCTAAGACGTTTTCACATATACGACAAGCTGAATCTCGTAATCGGGATGATTTTCTTATCACTTCTTAATTACTTTGAAGAATTGATATTTTTAATTGAAAAACTACCAAGAATTTTTATTCTTGAAATTACGTGTAAATACAAAGGTTCACATGATAATGATTTTGGATGTCAAACTCGGCGAATTTACAAAGATTTCTTTAGATTTAGTAGGTAAAGACGAACTGCTCGGCAAGTAGTCTCTTCCGGTCGAGGTATTCTTTTTGACTAAATTTTCGTCTTGTATCGTCGTTAGTCTGTGCCTTGATTTTAAGTTTTTGTCAATTTTGTGGAAGATCTACTAAAGTTTGGATTGGTGAAGCAATAAGGTCTGGGTGGAGAAAATGCAATCGAAGAAATGAGAGGGTAAGGGAAACATTGTTTTACAATTGGGGAAACCCGCTAATAAAATTGATGGGACTGAGAGGTAGTAAAAATGATGAGTATCATAACTATACAGCTGGAAGCAATAAACCATTTAGATTTGGCAAATCCAGCCTTGGTCAAATAACGGATTGTTTTCGTAAACATTTATTTTCCTTTTTCGTTTGTTGATTCAGTCTGTTTGTTTTGTAGGTTGGTTATAACGTACTTCTTATTTATGGCCTAGGCTTGTTCAATATATTCTATATCATATGGTTCTGAACATTCTCCCCCCGTTGAGAGGATATAGCCGATCGACAATTCTATGTGTGTATCTAATAACATTGGAATGGAAATTTTCACACCTAAAGTCTCTTATCAATGTTGTTAGTGGAATTTTGTTCGCTATTGTGTATTGGTAAAATTGCTAATTTTTTAATGTTCCTAATGAATGATGTTGTTGGAGTTTTTACTTTGACTGTCCGAATGACACCGTCATCCTCGGGAAAACAGTCGATTACGCGTCCCAAGGCCCATTGTGAGGGAGGAAGGTCATCATCTTTTAGCAACACCAACGTTCCAATTGGAATATTGGGTGAGGATTTATTCCATTTAGTTCTTAAATTCAACTCGTTGAGATATTCTAATTTCCACCGCTTCCTGAAGTCTTGTTCAACCTTTTGGATGTGTTGCCAAGCAGATATACAATTGCTTGGGATTTCGATGAATGAGCGATCGCGTAAGTTGGTCAATGAGTCACCAATTAGAAAATGACCTGGGGTGAGGACTAAGGGATCATTAGGATCTAAGGAGATCAAGGTTAGTGGTCGTGAATTCAATATGGCTTCCATCTCAATTACCAAGGTATTAAATTGTTCATACGTAAATAGCATTTCTCGTCCGGCTACACGATACAAGTGTTTCTTAAAACTCCTTACAGCAGCTTCCTATAAGCCTTGAGATTCAGCTGCATTCAGGTTTTTGGTTAATTCTCTCAAATTGTTATTAGCTCCTACAAAATTGGTACCATTGCCGCTATAAATGTCTGGACATAATCCTCTCCGAGAAATAAGACGCTTCAAAACAGATAAAAAGCTTTCTGAGGTTAAATCAATAACGAGTTCGAGATGAACTGCTTTAACTAATAGACAAACAAATACAGCAACATATGCCTTTATTTGGGATCTATTGCGGAATTTTTTCTCATTTAATGCAAATGGTCTACAATAATCTACACCCACTTGACTAAATGGCCGTGAGTGAGTTACTCTCGGTCGAGGTAGATCATCCATAATATAATTGGTTTTTGGTGGTTTTGCCTCGCAACACTGTATGCATTCCGATGAGATTTCAGGGAAGAAATCCGCGTCGAATTATGGCTATCCAATTTGATCACGCGAACGACTTTTTACTGCAATTAAAATAATCCCCTGCGAATCTACCGCGATACAGATACCGCGAATTAAGTTGGGCGCCAGGTACCTTGCGGGTACCAATCGTAATGATTTTCAAAATAATTATTCTCTGAAAGAATAGGCAGATTAATAATGAACAGCCCTCGACTCCTGGCGCGGAGAAACCCTCGGAGATTTACACTCAATCGAACGATCAATATCCTATACCACGACTAGTAACGATAGAGTGGTGTGGCACGACAAATGTGTTGCATAAAATATGTTACTATTAAAACAATTAAGTGGAAAAGTAATGCTTATTTATTAATGAATGGCACGCGTTTCAAATACGCGGCTAATTCCTACAATACGCGTGAAGCGCGTTTTAACAAGTTATTTCTGAATAATAATAATAGATCATAATTAACAGCACGATTATCCAAGTGATAATCCGCGTATGATTACTACAAAAATTGTCTAGAGACGCAGACACATAATTTCACTCATACAATGCATTCAATCATTCATTTTACATACAATACAAATGTTAAACGAGATCGATTCCTATTCAACCCCTCCAAATTCTGTGCACGATAATTGTATATGATAACCCAAAATTGTACACACGATGTACCGGGTATTTGCGCTTACCGCTTAGTTCGAAGGTATTTTATGATTGTGGTGGGATTCGTCCTGTCCACGGTCCTTGTCTTCCTTCCGATCTGCGTTGTCGAATGTCCACGTTGTCAGCGGTGTCTTTCTTTCTCACGCTCGTACACTCGTCTTGCTGACTGTCGAGGTCTTCACTCTCACTCACTCTTTGTTCAATCGCGTATAACGCGTTGTCTGTGTGTTCTTTATTTTCACTCGCACTTCGCGAAATACTGTTTTAATCTGACTCAACTACTTGAGAACATACGATATCCACAATTACTCACAATAATCAGCACAGTTGCTTTGTGTTTCAAACGACAAAAGAACGTCTTTACACTACTACTTTTGGGTGCGAACTCTCTCAACGCAAGGTCAAGTCTCACGCACTCAACCGCGCTAGATTTTCGGCTATTGCATAGCACTCTCCACTCTTTCCCCTACAATCTTTGTTTCTGTGCATTTTCTCTAAGTCCGGTCTATGCCCCTTACTGGCTATCGACCCCCGATTCATCGATCTCGCTCGCTTACTCACACTCATTCTCACACGCAGCCGCTCGCTCTCTCGCACTCATACCATACATGATGTGATTGATGGCATATAGATCTCAGTCGATCCACGCATATCCAATCAGATCCCGCAATGTCCCGCGATGTCCCACGAGGTCCTCGTATCGATTCCATTGTTGGTTATTCGATGGTCCTTGTTGTACGTAGCTCGCGATCCGTACAAATTAAAAAAAGAACGAATTAGCGGTGTACTTCGCCGCCTCACAACTCTTCGCATCCTAGATGTATCATTATTATTATTGTTCGTCACGCGCTGCTGCGGACGAGACAGTGGCGTTTACCACGTCATAGCATTCTGCAAGGATTTTATAAACTTGGCTTCTACCGTCGATGATCCAATATTTGCGTCGCAGTATGTACAATGCCTGTTGTATGACTGCATGCAAATGCACCTTATGGAAATGTTCAATAAACAGATTTGTGACCTGGTTGTTTTTTGGCAAAATTATATGATGTTTAGCATCGAAAGGTAAATTGGAGAACCATAAGCGACCGCCAACTCTCATGATCCTTGTATCGTCAAGCCTCGGATTCAATTTTGCGATTTGAGTGCAAATACAATTTTTAACTTCCGATAGGAAGTTATTGTATTCACCCCGAAAATGAAAAATCGATTTTTTAACAGATCTCGACGTTTTAAGACCTAACATAGCCGGCCTATTTGTGTGAGTGTGTGTGTGTGTGTGTGTGCGTGTGTGTGTGTGTATGTGGTAAGATTTTTTGTCGTACGATTACGCCCAAACTAATGACGCGATTTGAATGGTTTATGACGTAATATATAGAGCTTGACGTAATTTGGTGCTAATTAGATTTCGGTTCGATTCAGTTAGGGAATTTTTAGTTTTTTTATTAAACATATCTGAAAACGGAATTTGAACGGGAAAATTGAAATTTCTACAGGACTCGACGAGCGAGAATATCAAGTAGCATCGGGAAGTTATTAATGTGATACCTATTGGTATCAAATATGAAAAAGCGATTCTCCAATTAAGCACCACGAAAAAATATCTACTACTAGATAAGGGCACCCTACTCGTGAGCGAGCGTAGCGAGCGAGCAAATACAACCCTACTTGTCGGATTTGGAACCAGTAAGAATTTGTAATTCCTTGGCAAATGCTTGTCGTTGTATGGCTTTGATTATCAAATTTTGATCTCTTGCAATTCGGAGAGGGTTAATGGGCTCTTTGGTTGTCAACCCCGGATAAATCTAAAGCAATATGCAAGAGAACGTTTCATGCGATCTAATGCTGAGAATCGATTGAGAGTGGTGAACTCTATGGTTGACGTCACTAGGCAGGTTATTCGTCGTTGCTCAAGTATCTCTTTTATTGAAGGTAAATGAGTCACAGGCCAATCTTCCGACAATTTTATTAACCAAGGTGGTTCGATTTTCCAACTATTTATTGATATAAAATCAATAGGTAAAACTCCTCTTGACACAAAATCTGCTGGATTTTCCTTTGTAGGCACATGTCGCCAATTTTTGACATCGGTTTTAGTTTGAATGTCTGATACACGATTGGAAACAAAGGTTTTCAATTGGTGAGGTGGCGTATTTAACCAATCCAGCGCTTTCATCGAATCAGTCCAATATTGTATATTGCCAATTTCAAGTTTGATTGCTGTGATTGTGGCTCTCATTAAAGAAGCCAATAGTTGTGCTCCACACAACTCAAGCTTCCGTGCGGTGATGCTCCTTAAAGGTGCTACTTTCGATTTGGCACATAATAGTTGTACCTGGTTCTTTCCTTGGTGGTCGGTTGTCCGCAGATAAATGCAGGCCCTGTAAGCCTTCTCACTGGCATAACAGAATCCATGCAATTGTATAATTTTGACCGTTGATGAAATTATCGTGCGTGGAAAAGACATTTCATTAAGATAATTTAATTGGTTGCAATAGGTTTTCCACTCAGTATGCAACGCGACGGGTAGAGATTCATCCGAATCAAGTTTCACGTTCCATAATTTTTGTATAATTATTTTGGCTATTATAATAACTGATGCTAGCAAACACAGAGGATCGAATATTTTTGCAATTTCCGACAGAATAATTCGTTTCGTTATTTTGACTTCTTCCTTTGACAATATAGGTTTTACAATGTATATTATGTGATCAGATTTCGATTCCCAACGTATACCCAGGGTTTTTAACGTTGTGTCACCTAACTGTAAATGAAGGTTGATATTTTCTTTTTTGATATCTTTTAATACGAAAGTATTATGTGAAGCCCATTGTCGGATAGTTAAACCTGCCTTCTGAAGAATTTGTGTGATCTCTCGTCTTGTTTTTACTGCTTCATGTAAGTTTTGAGCTCCAGTCAGTAAATCATCTACATAAAAATCTTCCTTTGGAATTTTTGCTTCTATTGGAAAAAGATGACCTTCGTCTTGAGGTAACTGATGTAAACAACGGATAGCTAAGTATGGCGCGGGTCTGATTCCGAAGGTGACGGTGTTTCGTAATTCGTAGTGTTGAATGTCGTCGGTTCCTTTGTTTCTTCATAAAATACGTTGGTGTTTTCTGTCTTCTTTTCTCATTGAAAATTGACGGTCCATTTCCTCAATGTCGCCCGTTATTGCTTGTAACGAGGTGGCACCGGCCACTCTCGGTTTTATATATATTATTGCATCCGCATATACATTTCCGCAGTATCTGAAATATAATAGGTTGTAGATTAATAATAACTAATTAATATGAAATAAGCGAAA
>JAPYZF010001010.1:0-10246 GCA_030523045.1 Meteorus cinctellus
CCGTGCTTCGGTAGAATTGTCTTCGGACCCGGGTACAATGGCTGATCAGCTGAGTGCCCGGTAAACAAGCACATAAACAACAACAACAACAACAACAAGGGTTTTATTTATTCATATTTTCTCCACAGTACTATTACATTTTATTTCCTTGTTTTTTACTGCTGTTACCGTTATCATTAAATATAGTTTTTTATATAATTGTGCACTGTCGTTTTTATATCATTTTTTTTCCTGTAAGCATCATGAATCAAAAAGTTATTTGATTAATTTCACACGAACGATAATTAATAACCATAAATAAAAGCAAAAAATGACTTCCAAGAAACGAGGTTCATACAAACGATATTTAATTCCTGGCAGTTCTCAACCAGTACCTAAACGAACATTGTACGATTGGAAAATGAGATCAGCACATAGATCAATCGATGACAATCCTCCAAATCAGTGAGTATTTTATTTAATAATTTTTTTTACTCATTGGTCTCACAATGTTTTTTTTTTTTTTTAAATTTTAAATACTCAGTTGGCATCTCTAATATATTTTTACACATACAGCATCTGTACCTTACCTTTACTATATTCAATGTCACGTTTTTTTTTCAATGTATCTATACTTAATAATTTAACTATTAATTATTCAGTTACTATTGTTTATTATCAACACACACTTTTTATCATCACTCTAGTGACTCAGATGAATCATCGGATGACGACATTTCTCTTCATCCAGTACTCCAGGTAAAAATTACTTTACTTATTCATCACGACTTTTTCTCAAAACTTTAAAATATTCCAGTTTTCAATTTTTCACAGAATATTTCTTCTTCCAATAATTCAGCTGTTCCAGATGAATTTGATCACAGTGAGGACCAACTGTCAAACTCTGCCAACATGACGAATGTAAGTTAATTGACGTACCTATGTTCTATTCGATTGTCCAGAACTTGATTTTATTTACTGACGATACTAATGCTATTTGTTTTTTATTATCAGACAGTTGATGGAACTAACAATTCTGATGCTTATGATGATTATTCTGATTATGTATTCAGCTCAAGTAGTGAAGAGTCTTCACGAGTATCCGAGTTTTCAAGTGACAGTGACCAAGAGATTGTTCTACCTGTTTCGAATGATGGAGCAAATTCAAATCCTTCATTTTCACCTAATCACTCACCTGATCATGTCCATGAAAGCATCAATGAGTCTACTTTTCCTATTACGAATGAAAATCAACCTTTTACTCTGTCCAAGTATCCAAAAGAAGTATTAATTCGAAGCTTATTAGTATTAGCCATGAAACTCCGTAAAAACATGAATAACGACGTTGTAGAACATTTGATTGCATTAATTGATGCAATGACCAACCAGCCATCACGTTTTACTTCTTTGTATCATTTCAAAAAAATTATTAACATCCATTCTTTTCAATTTTATTTTCATCATCTGTGTCCACAATGCAATTCGTATATAGGACCTGAACATTTACTTTTTGATGATAATGGTGACATTGTTAATAAAGAAAGTACAATATCATGCCTCAATTGTAATGAAAGTATTTCATTGCAAGAAAACAGGCAATGTAATGGGTTTTTGTATTTACCTCTAAGTCAACAACTTCAAGTATTATGTGAAAGACGTCATCAAGATTTTATTGACCCCAATAATCGTCAAAAACAATGTTCATTTTCTGTAGAAGATATCATGGATGGGAGACTATATAAAAATCAAATGCCACAAGTAAACATGAATAATGACACATTATCATTGAATTTTAGTGTTGATGGTACACCTTTATTCAAAATCTCTCAAACTTCCATTACACCTATCTTGTGTACGATTAATGAACTAGATCCACGCTATCGCAAAACTGAAGTAATGGTTGCTAGTATATTTTTGGGAAATATAAAACCTCCAATGAATGAATACTTAAAGCCTTTTGTGGCAGAAGCAGGAAAATGAGCTACTGAAGATGTTTCTTACAAAGTCAACGGAATACAGCACAATAAAAAGTTCTATTAGTATTGTTTTTTATTATCAAACCCCTGTTTAAAAATATCGATTGAATAAAATTGAAAAAATCAGCACTATGTAAATTGTTTATCTATATATATATACAAAATAATTGGGAATAATTGAAATTATCAAAAAAAATTCAAATCTCACTTTTTTCAATTTTTTTCAATCAATATTTTCAAACAGAGACATTAAACACTTGTCCATTTCTATTTAATTTCTTTTTTTTCATTCATTTGAATGTTACTGTATGATAAGCAATTTCTATGTTATTTATTAAAAGAGAAAAAAAATTGTTTCTTGATAAGTACTGTACTTTTACAATTTTAAAATAATGATAGTTTTATTTATATTACATTTGTAACTACTATTGATTATCAATAATTGAAAAAACTTTTTTGTTTTTTTCCACAAATTAACTAACTGATTGAAAATATTTAGGATGAATCAAAAGAGTTGTTTACCAAAAAAAGTAATGTCAACTCAGATAAAATGGTTGCCGGTATATCAAATACAAGTAATCCGATAATTCCATCCAGTAATCAACCAGAACAATATGTTACAAAGGAGATGCTGAAAGAAGGTACTTTTATAAATGAATCAACTTCCAAAATTCATCAAATTCCATTTTTTATGCTAGGTCTATTTTTTTTTTTTAAATTTTCATTTACACAAATTTTTACAGCTTTGGATGATTATCACGAGCGTATTAACAAGACTCTCCAAGAATTATTAAACAGGCCATCTACAAGTTCTGCTAATAATGGAACACCAATTGTTAAGTCAAAAACCCAAACTTCACCAGTTAAAACAAAATCAGGAGATAAAATGGTATAAATTATTATAAACTTTATTAAAATTTATATCTTATCTTTCAGCTAAACTGAAAGAGATAAATGATTTTAATTTTCAAATTTTCTTACTCCTTTGACTTACAAGTGATCTTTATAACAAAGTTTTCTTAAAATTATATCTGCCATTACTAATAACAAAAAAAAAATTCAAAAAATTATCACAATACTATGGATAAAGTAGTAAAAATAATTATTGTGCAGATATAATAATTTAATAATGTATTTTTTTTTTTCTAATAGAAAAGAAAATAAGGTTTTGTACTTAATTAAATGAAAATTTATCATTTTTACTTCATTAGAATATGTAATTAATATTATTTTCTTTCAGAAAGAACTTGGTGACCCAGGGAGTGGAGTTTTTGTAACTAAGACTCAATGGACAGCAGCTAAATCAAAAGACTCTTGGACAGGCATGTTGAATTTTTTGCTTACATGTTTATTTGATACTGAAACTTTACTGACTAGTAACTACAAAGGTGGAAAATCTAAAATAAAAACTGAAAATTTAGTTCAATTGAAAGCGCTCAATCCTAACATCTTGAAGGCAATTAAAGGTAAATACACTTCCGTTTAATATAAAATATTATTGAAACTAATTTTATTTTACAGAAATATTTTTTTATAAAGTTCTAGCGGTTTTGGTAGAACACTTTCCAAAACAGTTTAGAGATGGAGATTTTGGCAAGGCCATCAATGCTAAGCTGACAAAAATGAGAGAAAGGAAAAGAAAGGATGAGGTATATTAATTTAAATAATTTCATAAATTGATAAACATTTACCGATATTCAATGCCTGATATTTTTATTGCAGGAAAAAAAAATGATTCCAATGATGAAAACTGAAGGATAAAAAAAATATTAGCAAGTTATATTGAAGTTGATATTGAATGTTAATTTATCATGAGGAACGCTCAACATTATTTTTTCATACATATTAATATAGAACTTTATTGCTGTTTTAAATTTTTATTTTAATTATTAATAAGTAAAAAATATATAAAAATATTTGTATTCTTAAATCATAATTTGTGTGTAATTTTAAATAACACGCAATTTTTTGATAATTATACCAGTAAAAATCCAAAGTTATGTCGGATATCGAAACAGTATACACAAAATAATAAGTCTAAGTATTATGTACATCCACATGAATCCAATAGACCTGTTCCGTATAAACATAATCTATGTAATAAATCTTCATCAAGTACATGAAAATATTCTTTTCTAAATATATCTGTAGATATATCTTACACACATATATGATCGCATGCATATTTACATTATATTTAGTGCATATGTTAAAATATCGATAAACATTAAAATTTTTTCGTTTGAATATATTTTAGGATACATTCAGCATGTATATCTGGGATACATTTATTATAGGCATGTTCAATTATCAATAGGGATATAAAATTTTTCTTGAGAATATATTTTTGGATATATTCTGCATATATTTCAAATAATATATATGTCTGAGGTATATCCATCATATATGTTAAAGTATCAGTAAGTATATAAAATTTTCTCTTAGGGATATACTTTAGGATATATCCAGTGTATAATTTTAAGGATACATCCATCATATATGTTCAATTACAAGAAGGTATATAAAATTTTCCTTGAGGATATATTTTTGAATATATTCTGCATATATTTTAATTACCATATATATCTGGGGATATATCCATCATATATGTTAAAGTATGGGTAAGTATATAAAATTTTTTTCCTTAGGATATATTCTGCATACATTTCTAATAGCATATATGTCTGGGGATATGTCTATCATATATGTAATTATCTTATATGTTAATCATATATGCATTCGGCGAATTTTCGTATAAGTTTAATATATACTTGAATATATTTTCGGATATATTTTTCGGATATATATTGTCATATATCCGAGGATATATATTTTTTCTGTGGGGGTGTAAACCTCTTATAACTTTTGAACGGCTGTACCGATCGATTCCATAAATTGATCAGCTCTCAACACAGAAAAAAGACGTCGATCGCCGTTTGGAGGGACAAAATCGGTTAATGCGTTTGTGAGATATCGCGAACGAAAGAAATCGGAAAAATTAAAAAAATTGAATAGTTTAAGAAAAACTTTAAAATTTTCTATTTGATCAATCTATGTTCAAATATTGTTCACAGTACTCAAAAACCTGCATCGATTGCTGCAAGCCACGTGAAAATCGGTTGACTCAATTAAAAGTTGTAGCAGATTGAAAATTAAAAAATTAGCGGGAAGTTGCAGGGATGGCCTTTAGGGTCGACCGTTTCCCAAATTTTTTACGTTAGTATATGCAAGATTTTATGATGAATTCATAACTAAATTGTAGATGCTGATGTTTTTTCTATGGTTATTATTATTAGATCTGTCGAGTTATAAATTGTATTATTGCAACATGTTTTCTCTTTTTGCCGCTAGAGGCACTTATGTTGTATCTATCATCGATATTCTACTTCTTCTTGATATTAGCGTTCTGTACGTTAGTTTTTCCAACAATAAAAGTACATTTATAGTATCAGAATTCTTATTTAAATCCGTAAATAATAGTCTAAACCCAATAAGATCTCTGTTTATCATTAATAATAGATGTACATTCTTTTAATTGTTAGTTGTGCTTTCCATCAAGTCGTTTGAATAAAGAAATTGTTTATGACTATTTCAGTACATCATTTTGTAAAAATTTTGTTTTGTTAAATTGGCCTCATGTTTCAAAATTTTTATAACTCTTTAAAGGTATTTCACAGGATCTTTGTTCTTTCTTCAATAAATAGAATATATTTGATGACTGTTGAAGTGATTCAATTTATGGAGTATCGAGTTTTGATAAACATTAACTATTTTTTTTCTGTTTCTCACTCACTAATGAAAATGGATAATACAACTGAGTTATGTGCAATTTGTGACAAACCTCTACATAACGGAAACAACTCGAGTTGCTCACAAAAATTGTTGTGCGAAATAAACAAAAATTGTGTCACTAATTATTCTCGGTCGGGGTCAGCGTCTGGGGCAACTAAAAAGAAACGTGAACTGAAGCAACCTCCAGTGGGATTCATCGTTAGAAATGGTTATGTTCGTGACAAAATCATCGAAATTGGTGATCGCAACCATGAAGATGTTTCATTAATATTGCAAGAAAGATTACGTGCTACTGATTTAGTTGCAGTTGAAGCCCGTAATCATAAACAATGTTATAGTTCTTTCATGAAACCTCCACCTCAAAAGTATAGAACACTGATAAATGCTCATGAAAATGCTATATTCCAAAAAGTTTGTGAGCATATTGAAAATAGTTATGATTTCAGATTTAAATAATCCGATTTACGTAAAATCATGGGTAACAATTTGATAAATCCGGATAAGCTATTTAAAAAATTACATATACAAGAAAAATACGGTTCTGATATAATGGTTTCCCGGAGGTAAGGTAGAGAACCAGTTGTGTATTATAGATAGAGACGAATGTATAATTATACTATAGGGTATTATGAAACCTTCAATGTTGCTGAGGTATGCAGTGATTCGTTCTGTGTAAATGACACGTTTGATGAACAAAAGGAAAAAAACAATTTTGACTGTCACATCGGAAATCCTTCGGGCTGAAATAAAAGACTTTCGACTTGAGAAAGATCGTTATCCCGCAAGCAGTAACTTTTTAGATGGTGTTATTCAAGACATTCCTCCATTGCTGACGTATTTTCTTAGTGATTTGTTGTCCACAGATGATGAAAAAGAAAACTTCATAAAATGTGACAATATTGCTCATTCCATTGTCTCAATACTCAGATCGAACAGTTTCATTTCAATATTGCAGCTAGCTCTGGGCACATATATTTACAGAAAAACTGGTTCACGATTGGTGATTGATCTTCTATCC
Source organism: Meteorus cinctellus (assembly GCA_030523045.1). Classification (NCBI taxonomy): domain Eukaryota; kingdom Metazoa; phylum Arthropoda; class Insecta; order Hymenoptera; family Braconidae; genus Meteorus; species Meteorus cinctellus. The sequence continues at coordinate 6,766 of JAPYZF010001010.1, forward strand.
AAATTAGGATCAGTGCTTCTTATCACAGCATTCTATTGCATGAAGCTTCAACTATAAAGGATCCTCCTAAATTGCATATCAATGATGAAACTTTTGTACAGTTCGTGTATGATAATACCGACCACAACACAAGCGCATGAGACGGAAAACCAACTTTTCATTGTTCAGGAGGTATCGCATGTGTTACTCCAGAGTCTGCAATATCATACAATCTAACGTATTATTGGATTATGAGAATAAGATTTTGTTTTTCATTCATTCATGTTGAGTAATTCGTTATTTCATTAATTTATTCGTTTACTTCTTTGTTATATATTTAGCACAAAGATAGACAAACGAATTTGTGACGAGAGTCACAAATGATAGCATGGGAAAAACACGCATAAATATATTCGCGCCTGCTGAAACACATAAATAACCTGAAATACATAAAGATTCATCATACTTACCTCGACGCAAATAGTTTCTCCTTTGAAAAATATCATGAAAATAATATGAACAATGGAATAAACAGAAGAAATGAATAGAAAATAAAGAATACCGAATAAGCAATGGGAGCAAGATAGAAAGAACGATAAAGTACGGCGCGCCACCGCTAGGCGGCGAGGGTCACAACGTTTGTCGCCCACCGGGAAGCGCAGAAAAGACATAACCGTCAGACACGAGTCAGCAAAAGTCAATCTTTTCTGGCTCGTGAGTAACCGGGCTAGTTCAGCCGAATAAGCCCGAACAAGCACGAATCTCACGAGCATCCTCTTTGCCTCCATTGAGAATAGATCAGGACGCCAAGGAAGAGTCCACTCGGCGTCAGCTTGAGTAGCTCTCCTCCAAGAAACCATATTGGAGTGGGGGTAGTGACTACAAGAGTCCCTCGGCGTCAGCTTGAGCGCCCCTACTCCCATTTTACGGTGGAAAAGAGGGGACAGTGACTCACAATCCCTCTCGGCGTCAGCTTGAAAGGTACCTACGCTGGAATCACCACCCACGTAGGATTTGATTATAATAGGTAAACATTGAGAATATCCACCACGTGAAACAAATTGAGAATACGCCTGAAATAAGAGGCCAAATTGAGAATACGCCTGAATAAGAGGCAAATTGAGAATACGCATGAAATTGAGCCAACGAGCGACAACGAGCTGGGACAACAGCAGCAGAGACAACTCTGCAAAGACGACATCGCCGGTGGAACCAGCACCCAACCAAGCCAAGCAGAACAGAATCAAGCAGAGCCAAGCAACCAACCCCAGGACAATGTTGAACGCATTAAAAAGTCCACAAACTCGTCAGAGGTGGCTTCTATAAGTATATAGAAACGAACGCACCGAAAGGTCCACTACTCCTTGGAGGTGGCAGTTTATGGTATGATAAACTTTATCTATTTTTGAACCACACTAAACCCGTCGAAGAGGTGGCGTAGATTAGCACAAGTCCCAGACTCGTAAGAGAGGGCTCTTATCGTTTAGATAAGATTGAATTTATGAGACCCGTTCGTCAGAGGGGCTCCTATCTAAAACCCAGGATTAAGCTAATCAATCAATACCCCCAACTGGGTGAACCAATTTTCCTAACAGCTCCAATTGTTAAAAGAGAAACGCCACAGTTTGGGAAAAGAAGCATTAGAGAAAGAAAACACATCATTAATCGAAGAAAGATAGAAACGTGAAAAATCGACATCAATAGGGAAAATATAGTCTCAATGTTTCCGAGGACGGATTCCTCATTTGAGGATTCTTGAGGAGCGTAGTGATTGCAGCGGCGAATCGCGAGCGGTAGCCTAGGCGTGTAATATATGTACAGAATTTTGGCACTCCTTTGGTTTTCAAGTCTAGTTATCTTTATTCAACTCACAATATTACTTTCTTTCATTTGCAAGTTCGATACGTACGGCATAATATCATATATTAATACGTATTCCTTTGTAATCATTTTGTTCTATTTAAATAAATATTATATGGGTGATTCCGTTCTAACTGTGATTTTTAATGTCCTGTATTGTTTGTTCTCACTGGTCATTAATTAATAATCTATGAATTAAATTTTTGTGTTAATTGGATTTTGTGTTAATCATAAACATATTTCAACATTATTTTTATATAGTATAACTTGACACTTAGAGAAAATTTACAAAATGTCATCTAAATGTCCACGGTCTAGTGTCGTATAAATGACTCTATTGGTCAGTGGTGACGATGAAGAAGAACCGAATTTTACGATTGGCTGACTCGCATTGCGCATGCGCCTTGGTCCTTCTTCTTCGCTCTCACCACTGCTTGACATCTTTCGTTAGGCTCGTCCTTTCCTATATATTTTTAATCATGAGACGCTCTACGTGTATACGCCGGTATATTTAAATATACAGAGCACTCAACGCTCGAGCGACGAAACACGGAAAATAGTCTCGAGCGCGGAAGAGAATAGAAAGAAACAGAGGACGATTTTTATTTCGTTTCTCGCTTGCTCTATTTATTCATAACCGGGAGACCCGAAAACCACCAAAAGCCTTTCACGTGTATTCGTACACACGGACGCTCGGACGCACATTAGCCCGCTCCCGTGTGAAGGCCGACGGCGAGGCGGAGCGTCTCCCCACTCTACCATTTTCATTTTTGTAATTGTTATCGCTTATTTTCAGGAATATATACGAATAAGACAAGCGACCGTTTTTATAACTTTTTTAGTTATCTATAACTTTTGTTTGAAATTTCTCTCAGATCAAAGCTCAGATTCGGGGACGAACCTGTTTTTATCTCAAATTAACCATTTTCTCATAGAGGTCGTACCCCTATGGCAAAAATATTAGTGCTATGTGATTCAGAGATGCTAAATTACCTTTATACAGAGTTCCCCCCGATTTCCGGAAAAAAATCCACGCTCGCCTCTTTTTGACTGGACTTCTACGTCAGGGTCAGACTTCTCATCGTTGGTATCGCATCCGTCTTCCAAAATTAAGGTAACTAGATCACTAAGTTTCCACGGCAATTCTTCGCCCAAATCCAATCTGTTCTGAACCAACTCAAAATTGTTCGGAACGTAACAGAGCAAAATTTTTAGCAACCGTGACAGGACAGTCGTTAATTACGGTGCAGTGACTTGAGTGCTTATCGTGATTTGGTGGAAGAAAAATAAACGCGATACCGAAATGGATCCCGAAAATCACGTGAATATCTTTACGATTGAGGAGCAACGCAAGCTTCAAACTCAACTTTTACGTAAACAAGCTGAACTCGATTCAAGAGATAGTGCCTTGGTCGCGAGGGAAGAAGCTCTTGTTAATCCTACCAAACAAATTACAGATTGGCGCAAACACTCACGCGAAATAGCGTTCTATAGAAGAGCGCGAGAATACGGTCAAAAGCAATGAAGAACTACAAGACGCGTTATGTGACGTCGGGCGACGTTTTTAAATAAATTTTCAGGTAAATAATTCGAATGGAATATTCCATTCGAATAAAATAAAAATAATCAATAAACGTGCGAA
>JAPYZF010001011.1:0-10160 GCA_030523045.1 Meteorus cinctellus
CTTTAATATTGTCTTGAATTTTGTCTTTAATTTTGTCTTTATTTGTGTCTTGAATTTTGTCTTTTTTTTTGTCTTTATTCTTGTCTTTAATATTGTCTTTATTCTTGTCTTTAATATTGTCTTGAATTTTGTCTTTATCCTTGTCTTTAATTTTGTCTTTATTCTTGTCTTGAATTTTGTCTTTATTCTTGTCTCGAATTTTATCTTTATTTTTGTCTTTATTCTTGTCTTGAATTTCGTCTTTAATTTTGTCTTTATTTGTGTCTTGAAATTTGTCTTTTTTTTTGTCTTTATTCTTTTGTTTGATATTGCCTTGAATTTTGTCTTTACTCTTGTCTTTAATTTTGTCTTTATTCTTGTCTTGAATTTTGTCTTTATTTTTGTCTACATTCTTGTCTTGAATTTTATCTTTATTCTTGTCTTGAATTTTGTCTTTATTTGTGTCTTGAATTTTGTTTTTTTTTTGTCTTTATTCTTGTCTTTAATATTGTCTTGAATTTTCTCTTTAATTTTGTCTTTATTCTTGTCCTTAATTTTGTCTTTATTTTTGTCTTTAATTTTGTCTTCATAATATTTTCATCTTCGTAATCTTGAATTGCATGCCTTAAGCGCGAAGCGCCTATGTATGCTCTACTCTCGCCTAAAAATATAAATCTGGTGTTTTCTAACATTAAACCGTACCTAAAAAATACGCTATACATGTATATCATTCAAAAAACAATTTATCAGCAAGAAAAATGATCGATGAGCTTATAAAAATTTTTTAAAATTAATTTATTGTTTTTTTATTTAAAAAAAAAATCTCTTAAGCCCGTATGGGGGTCTTAACACGATAACTCGTGAAAAACCCATTCTTTCAGCATAATTTTTTTTTCAATGGCTTCCTATGACTTTAAGGACGACGTGGAATAAATTCTGCACCTTAATATTTCTTGGTCTACCTTATAATATAATTTTTTAGGGCGGCTCATTGTGAAAAAAATTTCACATTTCAGGCGGCCATATATTTATATTTACTAAATTTTTATTTTACTAAATATTTAAGAGTGGTTAGCAGCTCATTCTAGCTCTTCCTTCGCGCATCGCCTATAGCGAAAACCGTGTAGGTTTGGTGAGGTTCTGATTTTTCAATTGACAGTTCTCGCTGCCATCTGAACTTAGTCGTTATTATACCTGAACATTACCAAATACCGACTACTTTTAATTGCACGTGTTATTCACTTTTTTTTTATGTATGTGTCAGTGTTCCCCCTTCCAACGAAGTCCCTGGCCCTAGTGATAATAATGATAATAATAATGATAACAGTAACAATGATAGGATTCTTCAAATGCGCCCTTTCACAGGACAAAACATTATTAATTTATCGAAGTGATTACATCATAATTCAAATGTTTTTATATTACTCTCAAAATTATCGTATTAAGTACAAAAACAAGGCTCTATTACGTGTTACGAAGGGTTAATAAACTATGCATTGTTGCGTAACTTAAGACTGTTAAACATATTTATTAGCAAATTTTATTAAGTTTCAATGTCAATGTTTATATATACTGGTAAATACATTTTTATTGATAAAAAAAGTTCAAATATAATGCTGGATTGATTAATTTATTAATTAATAAACATGAATTATTATGTGCAATTAATTGAGATTTCATTTTGTTCTATTTGAAATTATTGGTGGCTGTAAATTCACTAAAACACAGCATACGTGTATTATGTCATCTACACAATGGAATAGATTTTCAGAAAATTTATTCAATACTTGATAAAGTCTTAATCGTTGCATAATCCGTTCGACATGAATTCTCATTCTCGCTATGCTGTAAGTTTCTTGAGTTTGAAGTGTTGTAAATTCTGTTTTTTTTTTTCTAAAAATGGTGGCATAACCATTTTTAATTTTTTTCCACTTGCATCAATAATTGTTTCAATTTCCGGAAAACCTTTGTCAGCTAAAACAATATCACCATCCTATAAAAAATCTAACGAACCGGATCCAATTGTCATTTGAGAGTCAGATTTACGTCCACCAGCTACTCTAGATTTCAAGCATATAAATCCTCCTGGAGTAATACCTATGAGAACTTTCGCAGTGAAATTTTTTTTATAATGTGAGTAACGAAAGACACGATTATCGACACTAGCAGGAATCTCAATATTAAATTCAGTACAATCAATTATAACCCTAGTATTACTGTAATCAGGGTGAAAGCATTCAGGCATAGTTGCTTGAACAACATCGATATCTGGCCAAAATACCAAATTAGCTGTCGTACTAGCTAACTGTTCTAAGATTTCGAAAAAAATTCTAGAAATAGTTGTTCGATGAACGTTAAATAGTACGCTAAGAGCAGAAAAAGTGAGGCCTGTCTTCAATTTCATCAAAAATATGAAGAGCCTATCTTTGTGACCGATTATAGCGTTTTTAGGCGGGTATGCTCTTTCCAGCAACAGATTGAAATTATTGAGCGTTATGCCAGCAAGGTCAATGAGATGTTCATTGTTTTTAACTGATGAAAATCGTTGAAAACTATTGTTGTCTGATTGAGTTTCTTGATCACAAAATATTTTAGTAAGTGTGTTACACCCCTTGTTCACAAATTTTCTATTATTTGTTATTATTTTTGATCTTGTATTTTCAAGAATATCTGTTTGCGTCTCAGCATCACATTTTTGTCAGTAACAAAACGATTGCACACGAATGTATTACACGTCACGTCAGAGGTGGAGTATATATTCGCTTCACACTCTTGGTCCACCTTTGGTTGGATAAATATATCAGGTGCATCACCTACAACTATTTCGTTTGGTTCCATAATATTTGTTACCGAATCAATATCAAACATCGTCGATGGTGATATTTTTTGTCTTCTCTCCATAAAGCGTTTTTGTCTGGAAAAATAAACATCTCATAATGCTGTGGAAAAAAAAAAAAAAAAAAATGAAATCAACTAAAACAAGTATTCCTGAATCATTAACTATATTAGATTAATTGTATTAATTTCTCTCGCCAAGTTCATCGAATTCGATAGTTTTAACAATATATCATTCTGTAATGATTTCAAAACATCAATTTTTATATCTGTAATGTATGCCGGGTTTCGTACACAATCAATTATTGTTTTCCATATAAATTATTATTATTTTTATTATTATTATTATTAGTAAATGAAATATTTGAATTTTTATATAATTATGTACCTGCTCAGAGTTGTAGATTCACTAACATTATGTCTTTTATAAACTGATGGAAAAATTGTTGGTGCGAAACTAGGACTTGCTCTGATTTTTTACCACCCATGAAATGATCACTGCATATCACATCCATGGGTTTTGGTGTCCACGAAGATCCATCAACACTTGGAAAAAAAAAATTGTTAAAATTATTACTTAGTTTGCTTACGCGATATATATATATATATATATATATACATAATTCTTAAAAATACGGTTATAGGTTATAGCATTACTTACTTTTGCCTTCTCACTGCAGCTATCCATTTTTTTCGCTAATTTAACTTCCACTTAGAGACCGGGAATTTATAAAATTTACAATTACAATTTCTGCTTGTATTTTTACAATCTACAACACAACAACTTTGGTGGCCCATTTTAATTTATTTGATTAATTTGATTGATACACGTGTTATAAGATTCAAAAAAGCCACCGAAAGTTCAGAATTGTCCGCAGTGGACGCTGGCATCGTTTTCGTGCTCCCCACCATACCCTACGCACCCGGCGAATAGTGCCATTACGTGTGTGTTGTACCGTGTACCGAAACGTGTTAATATACATACATTCATATATATATGTGGTAAAGTATTGTTGTTTCGATATAACTACCCGAATCACAGCTACAACGTCGGAGTCAGTATAGTCGTCGTTGGTATCGCATCCGTCTTCCAATATAGAGGTAAGTAAAACATTAAGTTTTCACGGCAATTCTACGACCGAGTCCAAACTGTTCTGAATCAAGTCCAGATTGTTCGGAACGTAACACATATATGATATTTATGAAGGCTTATGTCGAGTCGTTATGAAAAGCGTAATATACGGATTAGTAAAGAAGAATAAATTTTTTCCATTTGCCCGTTTAAATCTACGAACAACCCTTTTTGATTATGCTTCAAAATGTAGAAAAAATATTCCTACTGATATTGTGATAAAGGTTGCGAAAAAAAATTTTTACCGTTGATAAAATCTGCATCCGAAATGAAAACTTCGATGTATTATTTTGTGCTCTACGTAGGTCACTTTGTCAATAAGGGAAATTTGAATGGAAATTGTATTTATTACTGAGAGAAATGATTAGTATAATTGATAGTATAGCGCTTATAGCGACGAAAAATTATCGAGGGTAAAAGAGCTTGCATCGGAACACCACAAACTTTATATTGAAATTTTTCATCTTCCATTGTTGCCAAAATTCCATCATCTAATCCATTATCCACGACTGACGAAAATACTTGGGCTTTTACGGTACTATTCATGCATACGACCGGAAGGTTACCATCAAAAATTGAAAATCGTAGGGAAACCCATACGATCACGGGTTAACCCAGCCCATTAATTGGCAATAAGAAATCAACAGAAATTGTGCACACGGTTCAAACAAAAACAAATATTTCTGTGACGTTTATCCACAAGTCCGATTAAAACGGCATTGAAACATGCAATTGCTGAACATGATTGTCTCCAAGATATAATCCCTCATGAACTGTGTGATAATGGTTTCGTGGTAGCATGCATAAATATATATGGTACGTTGTATGAGACTGAAATGTGTGTAACTACTAAATGTGATAATGGTCGCCCAACATTTGGGTTGATTACGTATATAGTGATTAGCAAACCAGTGAACATTGACAAAATTGCCTTTTTATATAAGAAAATGAATACAGTAGATTTCTCAAGGCATATACAGAGTCACCAAGTAATTGGAACAGGAAATTGGGATCGTATTTATCGAAAAAACCTGTTCGACTATGAACCCCAAATGTTCCGTCGGTGACGGAAGTATAAAACGATCTTCCAAACGTTCAGTATGGAGAATCGAACTATCAAGGCCATGTCGTCATCTCTGAACAATTAGTTACGCGAAATCGATCATGATTTCATCCACGGCGCGCGCATGAATTATGGCGTCGCGTTTTCGTGGACCGCGCTTTCGGCATCTTTCCGCCAAATCGTCAGTTGACCACGAGTCGAACTACAAGACGGGCGTGTTCTGACTTGTCTCTATCAACAAGTGTAAATCATTATCACAGCAGCAATAATCATTTCTTCTCAGTGCAATTTAGCATCAAGTGGCTCTGTACCATCTTTTCACATGACCCAAGATAAGTATTGATTAATTGATCGTGCGTGGTAGAAATTAGCATTCGTGGGGAATCAATGTCGTCGCGTCGTTTGCGTCGCCCGGGCATTGTGCGCGTCGCGCGGCCATCTCGTACCTTTAGGCGGGTAACGCGTCGAGCCACGTGGGGAATTCGTCATCGTGCGGGGCATTTCATGCATAAAATTCCGGTCAGGGTGAAGATATACAATTTTCGATCGCATTGATTTATTTGAATCGTGACTCTCGTCCGAGCAAGGCAAATTTCATTGTCGTGCATTTACGCACTCAATATCATTCATCGATCTCATTCGATTCTCGTTCGAGCATCAAGAAACGATCATCACTATCGCACTCACTCAATCGTCAATATCAATTACGTCGTTGAAATGAAAATCTCATCAATTGTGCAGCGCAGTTGGCGAGATCATCTATCTATTTAACAACACTATTGCAATAGTGCATATCATTTATTTCAATCAACCGCCATCTTGTCTATCAATCTGAGATACAGACGTGTATCATCAACGCAATCGCATCGTGATCTGAATTCTGCAGGTTCATAAATTACAACATTGTGGTCTGCATGCGGCAGATTCCCAATTTGTACCGTTTAAGCATCCGCTAACATATCTCAAAACGCACTTACCCTAATTATCGAAATCTTGTATTGATTGTATCGCCGAGTTACTGGTTATTAGTCATTTATCGATTTCTCTGTCATCTTGTTCAATCTCCATTCTTGTCAAAAATTTCAACGAGGTTTATGCCTAGAGCTTCCCCGTCTTTTTTTGGGCGCAAATATATTTTCGATTTGTTCACCCAATCACGAGTTTTTCATTCGAATTTTCGTCTTTCTCACCCTTTCACAATTCCTACATCAATCTGGCAAATATTAATGCATTTCATTTCCTAGCTGGATCATCGAATTAACAAACGACTCGAAATGAAGAATTTCATCGACGTTAAACCCTACACCAAATTATTCATAGAATATCTGATAATTTGCAGTATATTTGTAAGCTGTGATAGGCTAACACAACTAATGATGGCTTTCGTACAAATTGGTGTCATAAAATTATTATTGTAGTGTAAGATTTGGAAAATTACCGGACTGCGTGGAAAACTTGTTCAATTATATTTTTACTGAATTGCTATCTGTATCATCACTATCTTTATAATGATTATTGACATACTTAATTACAATAAATACTGAATTTCTTTCTTCATGAATTATTTCATTCATTAGATGGGAATAGCTGTATGCCACATAACATAACATGCATATTCTGGCATACGAAAAGCTCTTCGTTTTCGCAAATGACATTCATATTGAATGAGCATATACATTTTTTCTTAAACACAAACAATGCCCGAATCAGGAAATTTCAATGATATTTATTTGAATCGCAAGAACTAGAAATTTTTCAAAATGCTTGAATATGTATTTATGGGAAAACAAAAATTAACCCGATCCTTTTTAAAAACATCAGCGTTGAGACACGAATCCTAATTACAGCGACAAATTCAAAAATAGTAAGTGATGCTTCATTTTTACCGTACCATCACACTAATATTTAATGGCTCAGTATTGTCATCGTGTTTCATCGCTTATCACTTACCACGGTTTTTGCACCAACAGAATCACCGCTTCGAATAATGACGCCTGAGTATCTTGGTGCATCAATCTGGAATTGTTGCCCCAAGAGCAACATGGCATGGAAAGAAGAATTCTAGATTCTCGTCCATATATGTAGCATGGCGCTTTTAGGACGAGAGTTCTGAATTCTTTTGTCCATATGGCATGGCGCTTTTGGGACGAGAGTTCTAAATTCTTTTGTCCATGCTATGACGCTTTCCGGTCTATACTCTCAGTTTTTTGTCCTACTACAGCAGAGCTCTTGAGACAATTCTTAACTCAAGAGCTCTGTTGTAATGGGACAACAAACTGGAATTGTAGGCCCAACAGCGCCATAGCGTGGGTACAGGAATTTGGAACTTTTGCCTCAAGAGCGTCATGCTCTAGGGACAACAATTTCGGATTCTTGTCCCAAGAGTGCCGCGACATTGGACCAAGAAGTTCGATTGTTGCTTCGAGGGCGCCATGCTCTAGGGAAAAGAACTTTGCATTCTTATTCCAAGAGCGCCATATCATGGGCTCGAGAAATTCAAATTCTTGGCCCAAGAGCGCCTCAACATTGGATCAAGACATTCGTGTTCTTGAATAAAAAAATAGAGTTTGAAAAATCCAAAAGAGCACGGCTCATAACGCCCATTCGTCACAAAAAAATTTTTTTTCTTAGTAATATTATTAATTATTATCCACAGATTCGGTAGAATCTGGCGCCAAGTTCCGTGCAAATCCGTTGAAAACGGAGCGCCAGACTTACCGAATGCATATACCGTGAACAGAACCCTATTTTAAGGTTACGAATTTTAATTAATTTATAGGATGTTCTTATTTCAAAATGTGATGTGATAAAAATAGTCTTTACTTTATTATACTATTACTAATGTACAATGATTATTTATTGTAATGAATTTTATTGAAAATTAATTAAATTCAGTAGCACAAACTATAGTGGTCCAGATTTTTCGATCCTGACTGTTCCGTCGGCGACGGAAGTATTGGACGATCTCCTATACATTCAGTATGGAAGATCGTTCTTTCAAGGCCTTGTCGCCATCTATGACCATTTGCGTTAATTAAAGGATGACTTCAGTCACACCACGGCGCGAGCACAATTTGTTGTCGCGCATAATTTGTTTTCTCGCGTTGCTAGGGATTGTTTTTCTTCGTCATTTTTTTCATCAGCACTTCACTTATCAACAAGATTTATCAGAGTGCGGAAGTGTTGTATCTTCTCTCTGAAATAAAAATTCAACCAAACTAACAAATAATCAGTGATCAGTTTCATCTTCATCACAACAATCAATTGCCACAAAATTCCGGAACATCACTACACTGCACAAATCGGATTCGTTTTTCGCGGGGAATTATGTGGGTTTTTGTGATCGTCCCGCGGCTATTCGAGTAGTGTTAGAAAAATCACGCGCCGAGAAACGCGGGAATAAATGTGAATATAATAACACCGGTAAACTATTATATTTGGAGCAATCCTTTCGTTACTCAGTCGTGACTATAGTCCAGGCAAGGCAAACTCTCATTCGTGTCTCGACGCACACATTATCACATTCACATGATTATCTCATCACAATTGAGATACAATCCAATCAAACTCACGCATATGTGAGTACACCAACAACGTTGCAATATATATCGCATCAACTGGATAACGCAGTTGGTGAGATTCTCATCTATCTCTCTTTCACACATACCAACGCCATAGTTGCGTCATACATACAGCCAATCGCCATCTTGTCAACAGATAAGGGTACAGATGTATATCACCAACATAGATCCGCTGTGATCTGTTCTCCACGAACTCACACGTGCATTTGTACATCCATACATTGGAAATCAATCAACTATACGGCTCAAGAATCCGTAAGCATTTCTCTTACACATCCATACCTATTTCATTATTCTTGTACTGATTATTCAAACGAGTTACTATTCTTTTGTTTATTCTCATATTTCATAATTTCATCATTTCCAATTGTATTTATCATTTCCTTTCAAACGGGTTTTATGCCTAGTGCTTTCCCGTATTTTTGGGTGCAATTACATTGAATTATTCACCCAACAACAAGTCTGATTATTTACCTCCTTCCCATTCTTCTCATATTTGTTTACCAATACTAGTATAATTTAAATATTTGAATTCAAAACAAAGAAAAACTTTTAGAATACTATGGAATTCCTACAGACCAAGGTTATTTCTCTACACTGACAATTTCTGACTGTTAAAAGGCAGCGCCATAGACTATGAAATAACATGACGCATAGAAATCCTGCAATAGATGGGATACTACAGTTCACAGAAAATTTCCGACAGTTGTATCGATCTACACTGGAGAGCGTCGCGATCGTTTACATAAATTGTATAATTCATCTATGTCTGTCTACTCAAAGTTGGCATCCTGCTTATCTCTGATGTACTAAACTTTCCCGATAGCCAACGTGACGGTAACTTGTCATGGATCTACTGCCGGTTTAACATTGAAGAACTTGCTAATGTGCTGCTCTCAAGCGGCCGAGTTTGGCGAAACGGGTCCCCATTTTATCTGAAAAAAACTGAGATGATCAAAAGCGCCCATGTGTGGCCAAAGATTGAACTATGAGTTGACTTCTATATATATACAGATATACAAACAAAGATGATAAACAACAACTCAACTTTAGCTTTTTATTTGATCACAATTACACAGAGCAACTATGTCGTGTGTCTTCTCAATTAATAAACAACAACTGAACTAACAAGATGCAAACGCTTCTATGACGAAATAAATAAACAGAACAGAATGTCATGACAACATAAATAAATGAATAAAAGAATTTGCAGTGTAGATGATGCTAAAGTGCTAGATTTGAATTAGTCACTTAAGGTAGTAGTCTGGTAACTTATGCCTATTTTCATGACTTCTTTGAAGGGTGGTTTTTTATAGGAAAATAAAAATGAATTATCTTGAATATTTAGAGTGTTTGTATTTACATATTGAAAATATAAAAAAAAATTTAATTGAAAAAATTCAATAATTTATTACTATTATTATTGTCACTCGAAGTTGGAACCTCAAAAAAAAATGCACGTGGATGGCCCGGGTGATTTTGGCTCTTGATGTTATCTGGAATCAAATATTCTTGATTATTCGTAATCTATAGACATGTCATTCTGGTCGGAACTACTGAAGTTAAGTTT
>JAPYZF010001019.1:0-10684 GCA_030523045.1 Meteorus cinctellus
TCCACAATTAATTTTAACAAATTCAACGAGTTACATATCGAAATTTGTATCTTCGCCATAGTGACATTTTGAAATGTGGGGAGTCTAATAGCAACCCGGTTAATTCTATTGATACATTCAAATTGGATTCACGCAATGGATAAATAAAAGAATTTGTAACAACTTCTCCAGTTGCAAGGGGATTGTTTATTTTTTATTTTTATTAAAGTTGTTTCATTCGTACTGCATATTATAATTGATGAATAACATATTGTCATTATCCTACCCACATGAAGAAAGCAGCTCAGAAATTGTTGTTGTGAAAGTCTAAGGGAAATTACTATATTCTGTCACGTAATCTGAGTACATTTGTTAAGCGCAACGAAATTTTGAGCATTCCCTACTCATTTTCAACAGAAGTATTAGGAAAAATTCGAAGTAACAGGAATATGAAAATTCCCGTGTGGCCACACTTGAAATTCTTATACTTGACAGAAAATCTCCTTCACAACTCGGTAATTTTTTCCACGTTACCGGTCAATTTTTTTCTGATTCAATATCATTCATAATAAGTTGATTCTATTGAATTCGTTAATTGTAGTGAGTAGCAATATAAATTTGAGGTTTGCACTCTTTTTAACAATGATAGTGAAAAATAAATAAATATACCAACTTAAAAGTGTTTCGAATAAAGGTACTATTTTTTTGTTCCAAATCAGAATGTTCTCATTTATTACCGGTCAAATTACCGATATTGCAAAAAGCAAATTTTGCTTTCGTGCTACGAAAAATTTTCAGGTCATCTCAGTAGAATTGGAAACATTTCACGACTGAGAACTTAATTATGTTTCAGTAGAAAAGTCTCAAAATTTAATGAAAAAAAAAAAAAAAAAAAAAATGCGCAGTTGTTATCAGTCAGTTTCATGTGTATTTTTAGTCCATTGAAATGTTACATTTCACCTTAGATACTTTTGAGGACGCAATTTTTTTTTTATGTTCGAGGAGGGTCATGAAAAGCTTAAATTCAAGTTTGTGGGGCCTGAGCCCTTGTTGTTTGGCTGCCATATTAAAAAAGGGGTGGAAACGGGTTTTTCGCTATATCTTCGAAACTATTAGTTGCACGAAAAATGTGCAAAGACATTTTTTGTTGCATAATAAATTATCTATAACTTTGGTTCTATAAGTTTTAGTCATAGAACCAAAAACAAAAAAATTTATTAACAAAAAAAGAGAAAATTTTGGGAACGAATTTTCTTTTTATTGTTATAACTTTGTTTTTTTCAATTTTAACCAAAAATCGCATCAGGACAAATCGATAGAGGAGATTTTAACGTATAATTTCCATATGACCGATTCCCGAATTCTATTTATTTGTTACTATTTTATAGCGCTGCAAATGTGACATTATTTTTTTCTGCTCGTTAGTATGCATTCATATGAATGGTCACGCATACTTTCCTCTCAGCTATTTATCATTTTCATAACGAACATTTTAATGGTAAACATTATAATGTTGTTAACAAATAATTTACAACTCTTTTTCCCACCACCTGCGAGGTAGAGTGTAGAGGCGCGTTTTTTTACGTGGTATTATCCCCAGTAAAATAATCTTATCTGTATGTAAACATATACATTTTGTCATTTAATTTGTTCTCTGCCTTTTCGATGGTCCATGCTGTGGTTCAGGATCTGTATTTGTTACTCTCGTTATTGTTGTGTCCACGAAGGGCGGGGAATGCAGAGGCGTCATCGTGAGTAGTTCCTCTTCAAAATCGTTTTCCTCGATTATCATGCAAGCCCCTGAGTTAATACTATACTCTATCATCGACCAGCTGATCAAAAAAATAAACTTTCAATTTGTTTATTTTCATCCATTTTTTATGCGATTGTTACAAGTCATAGGCGACTTGTTTCGGACTTCAGAGATCCACGAAAATAGTAAATTGTGGGTGCACAACTGGTTGCAAAGCCACATGCAGGTGTCGGAAGGGATTTTTTTGGTTGAAAAATTAAAAACTAAGCTATTTATATCTCGATTACTTTATTTCGCGCAGTTCAACAAGTGTTTATAAAATTATATGTGATATTAAACCTATACAGATGTACTGTGACGTGCGCGGCACACTTCATGATGTAAACTTTCAACTTCAATCCAGCGGCCAGCCCTAGTCCATTACACACATACACACACATACACAACCAAATGCAAGTTCATATATTACACACTCACTGACTACATACTGAGTTGATCTCAGCATATTTAGTATGTTTACTTCTGTCCTACATACAAAATACTACGGTAGACATTGTTTCGTCGATAACTTTACGAATATTCCTTTTGCAAACATAAAAAAAAAAACACGAATTTCACGAGTAAAATTGCATTTAGTAGAGGAAGGAAATTTCTATTTTATTTTATTTCGTTCTTCCGATTCAAATTTATTCCACAAATTTGAGGTTATGTCATATGTTACCGCGTCAGTAATCATGACAAGAAATAAACACTGACTCCCTTGCAATTGGCAAAAAAAAAAAAAAACTAAATTAATATTTCGATTTTTGAGATCATTTACCACAATAATGACACAGTTATGAACAATTTCAAACAATTTCGTGTTTCAATCTCTCAATTTATCCAATCTCTCATTTGACTAGTTTATTTGTTTTTCTGCTTTGTCCCTCTCCAAAGCAGGCACACAAGTATGCAAACAAAAATCCCCTCGATACAACACATACGTATAGACAACTCTAATCAAGTATATGTATATGTGTGTATTTATTTTTACTCCAATACAAAATTTATCCGGCGAACTATTTTGTAAATATCCGTATATAAATATACAACCAAATATAAAACTAACAAACAAAAATCTGAAAAAAACAACAACAACAACAAAATAAAGAATCAACATAACCTATTAGAACAGAAAAAACAAAATTATTGTCAATTCGTCCAACACAGTTTAACCTCGCTACAGTAAAAATAATTGAGAAAGGAGGAAAGGAAAAAGATAAATATTTTGAGGTGAAGGAGAGAGAAAGAGAGAAACAGAGAGAAACAGAGAGATAGAAGCAGAGAAAAGAACATTGTCGAGAAATCAAGACGTGCCTGGACTTGTCTTTGTTCCCCCATTATACATACAAACGCGAGCGCATACTCACGTATAAACAAAAAAACAATACAAATAATAATTAAACAAACATGTATATAACATGTAAATGTTTAAATGTGTCAGTGAAAACACGGTGCAATGAACTAAAAGAATTCGACCGTGATACAATAAATGATTTATCAACAAACGCGGATTGTTATTGTGAATTTTTTCATCAGCCATTAGCAACAGTTAATGAATTGGAAGAGATAAATAAAGTACAATGTGGATTGATTGTAAATAAATATATTGGATTATGGTGTATTCATCGTTGTATCAATTGTTCAATGTATACACACGCAGTACATCGTAATTATGGAGCTGGATTAGTATTAATTAATAAAAATATGATCACGTCCATTGACGAAATTGAAAAATTGAAGTTACATCCAAAGTATAGTGGAATATTCAAAATAATAATTGATTATGATAATTTGAATGATAATAATGATGAAAATGATGATGCAATTGATGGTAAAGGATCGTCATTGCCATTAACTAAATATTCCATGTCACAATTACCGAATAAAATTCAATTATCATTGAACAATTTACAACAACAATTGGAACAGGCAATTCAAATACAAGCTGTAATTATTGATGAGAAAATACGAGCATTTACAGCTGAACAGTATCAATTGTTGGAGCAATATCGTGAACGTGCTCACGTTGAATATAATTTATTGTCACGTATTGTATGTGATAGTATTTGTAATAATCATTGTAGTCAAGAATTAGAGACGATAATGATTGATAATAATAGAGAAAATAATGATGTGAGATCGAGAAATAAAAAATTGGCGAACGAATCGTCAATGGATTCTGATAAATCAAATGAGGCTCATTGTGAAGCAACTGGAAATGATAGAAATAGAATTGTTGATGATGGGGTTTTAAAGAAGAAAGAACATTCGATGATGCATGGGAATAAATTGAATAGAAAGATTGGAAAGATTTTTGGAAAAAATAGTGATCGTTATGATTGTGGCGAGACTATTTTTGCATTGGAAGGAATGGACGATACAGTTGAATTTGAAGATCAAGAAACAAATTCAGAGATCGAGGGATCGGACGCTGAAGGTGGGAAAAATTGTCCGAAAATTCTTTTACTTTTTGAGATTCTCGGGCCTATTTTTCGGTTCTTTCAGAGTTATTGCGTGGTTCATTGATTAGAGTTTATTGGAATCCCTTCATCAATGCCGTTTTTTATTCTATAGCTCCGATAATTTGAAGAAAACTGGAACAAATTTATTTTTCGATCGGACAACATTTCGTAATCAGTTTTCAAATTGAAGGAAAGAAAATATGAGACAATTATCGGATAGGATTGAGAAATTTCTCTCACAATTTTCTGAAATAAAAACTTTTCAAATTAAATTTTCAATCAATTCTACATAGTATGAGCAGCAGAGAAATATTCAATTCACGGACGATAAAGAACTTTTAATTCAAAATCGTGAAAAATTCTCGTGCAAGAAAATTGTTTTTGATAAAAATGTAAAGTTTATTCTATCAAATATGACTTGCAATATTCAATCTTTCATTTTTGACTGATGAATATTAATTGTGAGAAACACATAAAATACTTCTTCATGTTTCGTTAAAGGGATAAAAATGAGGGAAGAAAAAAGGGAAATGAGACAGAAATTGTGTTGGGATTTCGACATTTTATTTTAATGTATCAGTTATCAATTTTCCAGATTCAGGCCAAGATGAAGGAATCCACATACCAAGAGGACAGAGAGGTGGTCATCCAACATTAGCTAAATCTCTGCCTGTCAGTGTTCCAAATTTTTCAACACTCCAACGACGGACAATGCAAGAATCGGACGATGATCAGGTAAAAATTGCCCTCTCACACACAACTCCATCACGCAATTTAATTTTTCGTAAATAAAAAGTAAAAAGAAAATTAACCGATTGAATAAATTTGAAACGATTCTTCTTGTATCAGATGTCTCGATGCTGAATTCCATTCTTATTCAACATCATTTTCAATCTCACTTGACTGATGTGAACGAATTTTTCGATTTTAATCGGATATTTAATATATCAATTGATATACCATGAAAACAGTGTCAAACTGAGTGTTTAATCTCGCTTTTTTTCTTCTTTTTTCAGCTATCGATGGATCCATTGGATCCTCATAACATCCGCGCATCAATAAAAGCACTCGCTAAAAGTGTTCATGGCGATGCAGTATTTGGTGATTTGCCACGTCCAAGATTTTCAACTCAAATTTGACTTGAAACAATCATTTCACCGTCCAACAATTTATAATTTCCTCATCATATTCTATAATAAGTCTAATTATTTTTATTTCAATTCTTCAATTCATCATGAAGTGAAAGGAGGAAAAACAAAACATTTATCATACTCGCGCATATATTCATAAATAATATTACATGAGAAAATATATAAAAATATTACATCTTGAAGCTAGCACTAGTCCACAATAATGTTTATATTAAAATAATTAATTAAGAGAATCAATATTAATATTAGGAAGAAAAAAAAGGGACAGCAAACAAATATCCATCAATAATTATTTATAGCGGTTAGCAATATTTTTTATTTTCCTTTTTTCTTTGTACAATTGTGACAAATTTTCTACAGAAAAAAATTAAAGACAAGAACAAATACAGTGGATCATTGAAATAATTGCTAAATGATACAGAGTTGATGTAGTTATCATCAAATTTTTTTATTGTTTATTGATTAAAAACTAGAATCTGTATGGAAAATAAAAGAGAGAGGAAAGATGAAGTCATTGATCAAGAGATCATTGTAATTTTCAATGACAATTTATAACACGAGTGGGAAGTGAGTGTAATAAACAAGCAGCTGAAAATTATTAAACAAAAATAGATGAACATAACAAGAAACGAAAGGTCGAATATCAAATGACGTATATTATCATTTTTTTACCGACAACTGTCGAAATATATATATTTATAGGTGTATTCGTATATATATTAACAATTATTGAATTGTTATATGTTAATAATTGTTCATGAATAACCCACCAATCGAAATTATTTTTATTTTTGTTGCATATGAATGAATAAAAATCAGAAATTGATTTTTTTGCTCACAAGAGAATGAAAGACAAAGGAATCGTGGGAAATATTAATAATTATCAGTGTCAAAATAAAAATTAATTTCTTTATGTCTATTGTCACATAAAATTTTTTTATTTCATTGATACACTCAAATTTGTGTACACATATTCGTATATTTTTTAATAAATGGTAAAAAGATGGACAAAATGAGGGTTTTCATTTATATTCGTTCTCCATAGTTGAATTTGGAATTAGATGTTTCGAATTTTCTCTTGTTTATTCATAATTATTCACATTCTGTTGTGAATTAGTCGAAGGTTTGGAGTTTTTGATGGACTTTTTTGTTCAGAAAAACGTTTCAGGGTTTCTCCAACATTCTCTGATTGAATTGTTTGAATTGTTTGAATTAATTTTTATCTGTATGATTCAGGGCATTTTGTTGCATGTTTGATTGGTAAGCCGTTTGACAAATGGAAGGTAGGTTTTCTTTATTAATTGAATCCGTATTCATCTTGGTATTAGAAGAAAATCGTATTATTCTTCAGGTAGAAAATGAATGTGTTAATCTTTTTGTAGCCCCAAACAAAAAATATCAACTTCCACCTGTTTGAATTGTACGGAGATGATTTATTTATGCATAACACAAATGTTAGGAAAAAAAATTACAAAATTTACTTTCAACGAATTCGTTATAATTTTTTTTTCATTCACTTCCGTTTCGTTTGTGAGAAAAATTCGTTTCTCTCATTCATTTTCCAGCCCATGATGTTTATCGATTCTGTTTTCTTTCAGATGAATTTTTATTGGTCACAGTGAAACAATTAATGAGCCATCGGACTTTTGGCTTTGATTGCAAGATCCAACTGTGCAGCGGCAACGGTTTTCATTCCTTCTTGCACTGCTGATAAATTTGTTTTCCATGCCGCGAGTAAGTCGCGCAATTGTAGCCACTGCGGACGACCGAATGTTCGATGCATTGTACTTGAAATCAACACTTTACCACCCGCTTGATCCATTCGTGCCCGTACAAGTTTGGTTTTTAATACTGAACAATATGAAACAAACAAAATAAAAGTTATTCGTCAAACATATGTATTATAAACAACTAAATGATGTCGTAAAATTTCTCTGTCGAATCCTTCGACAACGTAGAAATGATAAACTCTATTCCCGAGCCAGTATGTAACCATTTCAATGTTTCCTGACAGTTTGTGATAAATTCTATATGAGATTCGAACTTATCAATTAAATATGTTCGCACAGGTAATGAATAAGAGTGATTTATCAGGGTATTTTCGTTGATAAATATAAATTACCATCAATTATGAAATTTTCAACGTCCTCTTCCTCAATTTGCAATTCATTTTGTATTGTTTCAAAAGTCATTTCAGGATTTGTCTCTGCCAACTGCATAAATGTTAGAAGTCGCATTTTTTTCATGTTCTGTTCATGATTTAGACCTGAAATATAAATGGAAGCAAATAATTATATTGAAAAGATTGCAACATAATTTCGAAATACTTCTTCTTCCTATTCTTACTGTACCATGAGAAATATGAATGAATAAAAAATCAACTCACCAACTGAGTGCTCAACAAAGTCTTTGTGCTCTTTGTAAAATTTGATATACGCCGGCAATTTTTCTTGGACAAAGATAAACAGCAAATCGTGAATCAGTTCACCTTCCAAGAATCGAACGGGTTTTAATGCCAACAATGGGTCCAGTAAAAATGTATTTGGATCAGCAAGTGCAGCTTGAATACAATGTTGAGCATCTTCACGCGCCTCTGATGCATTTTCTGCTGTGTATGTGCCCAAAAGTTCTACCATAACTGCCGCAGCTTGATCACTAAACAACAAAGAACAGAATTTATTTCGGCATCGACAATACTTTTTACTCGGCTCTATTATTTCAAATATTTGTAATAAATTAATTGGCAATGAGCTTTTGTCTTTGACATTATCAAACTGATGAATCACATTTAGATTGGGAATTTTTAGTAAGTGATTGAAGCGATAGAATTTCTTTTAAAGCTGAATAATTATAAGATGATTCGATGGTGGGAGCATTAGAAAATGAAAATGAAAATGTAATTTGTATAATAAATAGTTTACCCCTGTTTGCAACTAAGAAGAATCTCATGCAACAAACGCAATAATTTTTGCATTTGTTCATTGTTTGGCGGAAATGCTTTGAATTGTTCCTTCAATTGTTCAACACCACTATAAACTGCCTTGACCTGATCAACATTACGTGCAACTTGTACTAAATTGTAGTAAACGTGATAACGCATTGGTGATTTTTCTTCTAACGATTGAAATAAAAGCCATAATCTGAAAAAAAAAAATGAAATTTAGTTTGTAATTTATTGCTATTGAATTGGATTTGTTCATTAATTTTTATCATCACTCACGCTTTCAGATAGACCAATCCGAGTTTTTGACCGGGCGCTTTCTTCAATTTTTCACAGAATGCCAAAATCAAATTTTCAGCACGTTCAACTGGAATCTGTCAAATTCATCAATTTATTTATTTCTTCTAAACCATTCTTCCAAAACATTCATACTATTCATTGATGATGTCTTCGTGTAGACTATGGAATTAATATTGACAAGTTGCCATTTGAATGCTTCACGGAAAAAGGAAAATTTTACTTTTCTCACTCTCTTTATTGCATTGAAGAAAATAATTCATTATTGTGATAATCAAAATTGAACCTTTTTTCTTCTTCTACGTAGTTAATAAAAGAGAAACAATTTTTGTGAACTAAACAGATGTACATTGAAATTTTTTTTCCGCATCTAAATATTTGTTGCTGGCACAGATAATTTTATTTTGTTTAGTTGAACTGTTTGGTATACTCACATGAATCAATATCGATACAATATCATTGAGGATATTTTCAATTTCAACTTCATTTCCCTCTTTGAAACAAGCATCGCATACTCCAATTATTTTATGTAAATCATCTTCGATACCACGAGGTGATTTTTCATCGCTTATTTCAGCTCCAAGACTTTTGAAATAAATTCTCAGTTCTTGTGCCTGAAATAAAGGAACAAGAAATATGAATAAATTGTTTAATTTTAATCTAAAATCAATAAATTGTTCGCATAACAAACACAATGACATTGTCTCCAGTTTCTCTTACTTTACTCTAGCAATAATAATAAAATGCAGAATGCACAAACCAAATTTGCTGAACAAACAAAACATAATGAAGAAAAGAAGTTAACGCTATAATATGCTCATATTGATATCAATAATAGACAAATAATATACTGACTTCATAAAAGTGAATTTATGTGACATGACAAAATGGATTGAATTCATATTTTGAAATAGAACTAATTCTCGAAGTGATCCCAAAAGAATATTGATATACTTGAAAATAATTTCGTACTCTACAAAATTTTCAATCCAATTTTAATACGAATTAGGAATCGAGATCTCCATTGTCGTTAACATCGATCTAATTGTTGGGAAATAGTTTCATAGAACCAATTATTTGATGCATCGATTGATGATTGGTGTTCAACGATTGAATATCGAATCGTCATCCACTAATTTGTTCAAAAAATTCAATTCAAAATGAAATTAAACAGAATAATTTCATCAGAATGAATTGAAAGAGGATGAAACAAAAATCGATTTGAAGGAACTGTTAATTTGTTCGAGTGACAAACCCGAGGACAAACACTCTGAGTATAATGCAATCACAAGATGCAAACATAACCTACAAAACATATGCAAAAGTTGATTGAAAAAATGCCGATTGAATGAATTATCCAAATAAAGACCATATAGATATTAAATTTAGAGTTTTAGAAGAAAACCCAGATACATTACCTGATCCTCAGGTGGTAAATCCATGAATACTGCTGGAACTTGCATTTTGATTTGATTATCTCCACGTTTTTCAGTAAATTGGAGTATAGTCGCAACCGACGAGTGAGAGATAATGAGAAGCCTACAGAACCTATTTTGCATACAAATATGTTCGGGGCAGTTTCATTTCTTGTGTATTGGGGTTGGTAGCGTTGTCAATGTTGTGAAGTTAGTTGAATATCCGGCTGGATGGAGAGGAATGGTCGGAATTGAACAGTTACGCTTGCGCGATACGTTGAATACGTCGAGATGAATTATGGAATATGGGTTGCTTTTAGACTCCCCACATTTCAAAATGTCACTATGGCGAAGATACAAACTTCAATGTGTAACTCATCGGATTTGTTAAAATTAATTGTGGAACATTTGAAACGAATGCCGCATAAGTGACTATGAGCGAGTTCGACCAAACTAAAACTCAACTTAAGTTGAGTCTCAGTGGTACAAATATGACGAATAGCTCGACCACCAGCCCAACTTCGCGCTACCATCGAACTGTCACTCATCACGCGTCAGCTAACCTATAGCGGGTAATTCAAATTGGAATATATCGCTACTCACCGAAAAGGTATGTATATTGCACAATATTGTTTTTTTTCTTT
>JAPYZF010001032.1:0-17959 GCA_030523045.1 Meteorus cinctellus
TTTTTTTTTTTTCCAATCGATGCAGCGTGATCAACTCTATCATATATTTTAAATTCACGAAAAGTTTAACAAGTCGATATTTCTTACATACATCCTTAAGTACAAAAATATTTATTTTCAATCAATTATCACAAGTGATCAAGTACAACGGAAATTGGCGGTGCGAATAGGTCTTCTCACTTTTCAGTTCGAAAGTCGCGTCTCGAGTTCCCACAGCTATGGCGCGTCGCCACAGCGGTGTTCGGTGATTTCCCTTCGCGCCACTAGTATCTTTTGGCGCTTCGGTCGTCGCGTCGCCGTATGTCGGCTTGCCTTGATGGCGGTAATCCCGCCACACATAGAAGTCCAGAATGTCCAGATTCATAGGTGACCTGACTCACCTGGCCCTAGAATTGGGAGTGATCACCCCAACAAGTTGGCAGCACTACCGTCGATATCTATGCTGGAATCGCAATAACTTTCTCCCACCGATCTGGCATGTACATACTGAGAGGGAAATTAAATACACTACGGCGAGTATCGTGTTTTCTTTCAGCTTTAATATAGGAAAGGAATTTGCCCGCCTAATACAATTTTGCACCCAACCAATGCAATCTCCGATTGCAAATAAGCTTATGTACTCCACAAATGCCCCGCGTTCACCTTTATTTCAATTGCATATAATTTTTGACCAACGAGCGGCGAGTGCTTGGTAGTTGCAACAGTGCACGCTCAAAGTAAGATGGCGAGAACGGTATATGTTCAAATCCTACCCATTTTTTTTTTTTCCATTATAATCAAATGGAATTCATGAACTTTCATGAACTTATCATTACATATATTTAAATAAACATACTTTAGCAAATACCAATATAAAAACATATATATAGCTGCTGAATGAAAATGTTAACTTTGGTTTTATACATTTGACATACATATAGTGCGAAATGAGGACACAGAAATAGAATTTGTTCTTAATTTGAATTTATCGTAAACTGTTCACGAATATTTCATTTAAAAAAATTATTTTTCTGACCCAGTTACTTTTAAAATCATTTCTCTTATTCCATCAACAAAACACATGGTTGTCATTAATGATGCGCGCGCGTTCTGATTTTCGTCTCGACACTTCAGCAATCGCACAATTCTAATCTTGCATGCATGTATACATACAAACACACATACATACATACATACATACATACATACATACATACATACATACATACATACATACATACATACATACATACATACATACATATACATGAATACAAATGTGCCGGCTACGATCCCAGACACCCACCATAGTGTCAGTAGATCGTTTCAACTTTCAATCAGTTCGAGGCCAGCGCTTCACTTAGGCTTTTTCTCTACATTGAAGAGCATGTTAATAATACTGTGTGAGATAGAAACTATAATTTTTATTATTGAACATATTTTATTCTGATTAAACTATTAATGCAAAAATGTAGGATACGATATGATAAAGGGGGAAGAATTTTTTCTGTATATATACCGTAATTACTATAATAGTACGAATATATTCGTGATATTCCGAAGAATAAGTTTGTCTACACAATGATAATGCAGAATTGCCATCGATTGATTACAGAAAAATGTTTCTAATTGTATTTTAATGATTGTCAGTTATATCTTACATTCATATAGGAGCAAACGTTGATTGAATAAAGTTAGTGATTAACAAATTGTAAATGACTATACAACTTTGTGCTTCATAGAATTTTTTTTCGTGTGTTCCATATTATTCATAACTAATTTATATCCATAACAGTTTTTCACACTTTTCGATTTCACACACACACACACGCACGCATACATACATACATACATACATACATACATACATACATACATACATACATACATACATACATACATACATACATACATACATACATACATACATACACGTACATACATACATACATACACACCCACACACACATTTATTTATTTAATAATGTTTTTTATTTCTGGGCATAAATATTGGAGACAGGTAAGTAAACGCAAATTGGTATGGATTCCAAAGATTCGAAAAAAGTATCCCGATGGTATTTTGGTGGTATTGCATCTTCCGGAGCGGCATGCATAACACATCCATTGGATTTATTGAAGGTAGATTTTGTTAAAATCGATTTTTAACATTATTCAAATGTAGAATTATCGACAGGGAGAAAAAAAGAACAATTATTCTTGTTGTTGAACACTCTTTTGTTTATTATATATATTGTTGAATATACCCGGCTTCATATTTAACTCGCTCGAAAGAATAAATTGAAGAGACCCGGATTCGATTAGTATGGTTTAAGCATAATTAATATTGCACAACAGATAGAAACATGTGGAATAAATACGAATATTTAAAATGATAGCTCTGAAAAAAATGTTAAAGCAATTTATTTTTACAATCTCACAGGTTCAATTACAAACGCAACAAGAAGGGAATGTATTGATAATGAAGCACACCATGGAAATAATAAAAAAACAAGGAGTTTCAGCTTTATACAATGGCCTCAGTGCTTCCTTATTACGTCAAGGGACTTATTCAACAACAAGATTTGGATTTTATGAGGTAAAATATAAAATATTTCTACTTAGGATTGACTCGAACTCAGGCATGTATAATTCTCCAATTCCTTAATCCCGAAAAATATCATATTGACTTCCCGTCGAAATAAATTTGTTTTTCATAACTTTATGGTCGATTTATTAGTGGAAAATTTGTAGGTAGCAAAGCAAGCGATGGAAACGCCCGAAAGTCCTTTACCATTCTATAAAAAATTATTAATTGCTGGTTCAGCGGGTGCAGTTGGTGGTGTTTTTGGTACGCCAGGTGACCTTATCAATGTACGAATGCAGAATGATATCAAATTGCCACCCAAGCAAAGACGAAAGTGAGTAGTTGAGTGATTTTAGTTTCTAATTGTTTCATTTCAATGTTGTTCATGCAATCTGATAGTAATTTTATTGCATTTTTTCACAGTTATAAACATGCTCTAGATGGATTAATACGAGTTAGTCGGGAAGAGGGTGTTTTAAAGCTCTTTAATGGCTGTTCAACTGCTACGGGTCGTGCTGCTTTAATGACTATTGGACAGCTCAGTTTTTATGATCAAATAAAGCAATATCTATTGCAAACTGGAAAATTCGATGACAATTTGGGAACACATTTTACGGCTAGTTTGTCAGCTGTGAGTGGAATCAATATCGATTGCTTCAACGATTTGGATAGTTTATCTTATCAATTCCCCTTTATCAGTAATACCCCTTCTGTAACTTCATAATTTTCCGTTGTTGTCTATTTTTCAAGGGTGCGATTGCTACAACCCTTACACAGCCTTTAGATGTTTTAAAAACACGCGCGATGAATGCAAAACCAGGTGAATTTAAGGTAAAAATAATAGATAAGGACATATCCAGTTATTTATATGATGAAATTAATAAAATATTCATGCTTACATGTCACAGAACACAGGAGAATTGATTATATACACTGCAAAGATGGGGCCCATGGGATTTTTCAAGGTGAATTTCAAGAAATTAAATGAATATTCATAGTCCACAAATTCACAGCGATCAAAGAAGTTGAAAATTTTTTTTATTCCACAGGGATACATACCGGCGTTCGTTCGCTTAGCACCACATACAATTCTGACATTTGTCTTTCTTGAACAATTACGAATTTATTTTGGCCATGAACTAGAAAGAAATTGAGGCCTTAATGCGGTATCACTCAAATAACAATTCCGAAATTCACAGAAACGCTCTTAAACGAACAACAATCCAGCATGAATATTTGTACATCATGATATAGATTATGTAATTAATTCAGGTGCAGAGCGATGAAAAACTCAGATGACGTCAGGTAATAGTTCCCATACATACCAAACTGTTGTGATATATATTCATTACATTCCGATGCATGAAGAAAATATTTTTTTTACACATATATGTATGTATGCGGGTAAATTATCGATTAACTTTCACAATAACAAATAAATACGTAAGCGTTCATACGTGTTAATATATCATTTTTTTAATGACAATGAACAACTGACGGAGGCATACTGGGGTATTTGCATGAAGAACATTTCTAATTAATTTATTGATGGATTTTTCCTTGACCAAATACAAGACTGATGCTTCTACAATTGTATTGGTGTTGGATGACTTGTTATCAGTAAAATAGCCGAGATTATTGGACTTCATACGTGAATGAATTCGATTAAGGCAGGGCAAAAGTTCAAATGGCATTATATGACATATATTCGACTAGCAGATTAGAACTGAAATTATCATTCATATAAAAAAAAAAACTCTAATTAATCGACATAGGTAAATTCAATTCATAGAAAATTTGAATGGTGAGTTATTTTGAGGATTGAAATCGAGTGACACAAGGGTGGGGAGAAAATTGATAAGCTACGTAAAGTCTTATCAGATGTTATTCATTCTTATATTATACGCTTTCGGTGTGAGAATGAAATAAAATAAAAATAAGTAGATATGTGGAATTAATTGGGAACCAAGGGAAATAACAGGAATATTTACGGCAAATTTATACTGCGTCTTTTATTGCTATTCAAATTTTCTGACAATTACTATAATCACCACAAGTGAGAAAAATGGTTTATACTATTCAGCGAGCTTTCAATCGAATTGTTTTACTCATTTGATGTTATTTCAAACCGAGTTTTCTACTATATTCACAATTTTTCGTTTTACTTCGATCACTTAACGCAATAAATTAATGTATTAGGATAATAGTGAGTTTGATTGTCCTATAATAACACAAAGATGAATGTGTGTGACTGAATAAAAACGGAATTCACAAAAAACAGATGCACATATAAAGTATATTTAAGATTGGTGACTTTGATAAAATCTTGTATATGGTAGTAATGACGACAATAAATTTGTTTCACAATTCAATACATGATTAATTATGTTGGTTTCGAACATTTCAAATCAACCATTATATTTATGAGGGATAAACTTAACGCGTTCATCAACGTCTCACAAATAACTATATGAGTACGACACCATTATTTAATTAAATTTATTTATTCCATTGATAAGTGTTCGAGATTTCAATGAGAATACAAAAGTATCGAAGATTAGATGACTGGAACGTCTGTATGGCGTATGCGTGATAACTTTTGTTGATGCATTTTTGAGAAGAACAAACAATAATGGTCCAGAAATTACGTACAAATTCATGCCATAACAGCTGCACAATTAATTGATAAATTCATAAACATTATTTTTCATGAAGGTTTCTCGGGATCAGGTAAATTTAAAACTTTTTCCACAAATCCAGCTACATCCGTATCGTTCTTTGAATGCTCAACAATAAAATTTAGTTCGAGCAATTGACTGTAATTCGGACGGCATGTGTAGTCTTTCATTAAGCTGAACCGGGAAGAATTGTTAATTTATTTAAATATTCATTTGTTGGAATTCGCAATCAAGGTTGATGCATTCTTTTTCGCAAAATAACGAGATCGCGGTGAATGAAAATAACAAACAAACAATAATTACTCACCACTTTGTGGTTAATTCTTCGAATGATGCAGAGAATTTTCCTGCCGGAAGTTTTGGCGGGTCATCCTTAACAACTTGTTTCAATTGTTCAAATGGCGTGCCCCATGATTCATATGGAAATTTCCCCGTAGCCAATTCCACAAGGGAAATACCTAATGACCATACATCAGATCTGATATCATATTGTGATGGATTACCGGCCGGATCTATTCTCTCTGGCTGAAGGAGGTGCAGAGAAAGAATAATATACACAAGTCAGTTCATCATTTCTTTCCTTAATTCATAATGGATTCCCTTCCCATTCAATATAACTTACAGCCATATATGGTTTACATCCGGCATCGATAGTTTTCGCAACTGAATCCACTAGATAACCAGATATTCCAAAATCACACATTTTCACTTCTCCTTTACGATTAATCAATATATTGCTAGGCTTTACATCTCTATGAATTACTCTGAGTTGAGAATATAAATAATGTAAGGCATTAACTACCTGGAATACGTTCAGAATAAAATTGTACAGATTAATGATTTCTTAATATCAGTTAATAATGACCATAAGTATTTTGTAGTAAATATTATTCGGACATTGAACTCACTGCGAATGCTATCTTTCCTAAAATATCTTCAGGTATTGGGCAGTTATTACTAAAGGCCTTCGTGTAAAATTTATCTAAACTCATATCCATCACTTCCATGCAAATCCACACATCACCTTCACGGAAAAGTGCCCCATAGAATTGTACTGTATACAGACAATCAGAACTACGCATCGATATATCCAAATCCATCAACAAACGTTTTTGTTCTTGTGTATTGACAGTTGCAGTAATTCTCTATAATAGGATATTAATAGAGTTGCAATATATTAATGCAAACGTACTATAATAGTTCATTCAATTTGATCGTTCTCATGTGAAAGTGGAAGTGACTAAAGTGGAAGCCTCACCTTTACCGCCATAATTGTTTCACTTTGCTTATGCTTCATCTTATCGACAACTCCATACGCACCTCTCCCAAGTACACATAAAGATTCGAGATCATCGGCCTCAACCTCAAATGTTTTTTCGCCAATCGTAATTGTTGTACGTTTATCTAAATTCCTTGGAGGAGTTCTAATAACAAAGATAACATCGGATGTAATAACAAGAGAAAATTTACCTCACCGCCTATCCAATGAACAAATTGCGATGGCACAATGAAAAAAAACAATGATGCTAACACTGGTACTGGAGCTTCCTCAGACACTTGGAGTTTTAAATTTCGTTTCCCCTTCCGTAAAGCCATTTTGTTCGAACGATTATAACAAAAAATTCAAAAGTGAAATTCGGGTTCTGTTTACAGCTCACGACCAACACACAATGGCTAATAATTCACTATCATATTCAATTCAATAATGACACAGCACCTGATTTCCCAACAGTTGTAGCCTGAAAATAGTAAATAATTTTAATGGAGATACATGAAAACAAAAATAACACTGGAATACATTCGACTTGCTGAGATTACCATTGGAGAATATGTTCCCAACTTCATCTCATGTGAAATAAGAGTAAATGAGAATGATAAAAAAAAACAATGCACAGAATGTGTGACCGTTACACTGTATTTGTGTTGATAGAATTCAAAGTACGTGTAATGAAGACATTCATCATTAAATTCGTCATATATATTTTTACCATTCATTGATTGTTGGCTTACCGAACTTGTGTATGAAAACAAAAAATATATTTAAAGTTGACTGCCCATATATGAATATTTTTATCCGCGTTAAACAATGCCGTGAAGTTGGATGAAACGGCTAGAAGACAAACAATGATAATAACAGTAATAATGGGAATAATAACAATAGTACAATAGTATTTACAAGTTAATTGGAAACCTATTTTATCTTGTCGGCAGGTAATACAGTTCCGTGCCAAATTTGATGTTTCTCAAGTTGATGCATTCATAATTTTATCGTGATCGAAAATTAAGTACAAAACGTCGTCAAAATTTTCCATAATAATATATCAATATCAATAAAAATCTATCATCATCATCATGAAGAACTTCTTCAATCCACACTATACAATTATACAATTCACTTTCCAGCACAACATAACCTACAAAGCGCAAATTGATCTACGCAAACTACAATGTACTAAATCGCAGCTGATTTCAGTTCAGTATAGTAGCGACACGACTCGGTCACGAAATAAATTACTTGATGATCTACATAATATATACACTCTCATTCTTTCAATTTCAGCGTGACAGATCAAATGTTTGACAGATTTTTGTTTCCTCATTTATTCTTACCGATTGTGCAATTTTATAATTTCGTACAACCACATTTAATCAATATTTAAATCTCATTATAAATGTAATTGAATTTCTATATATTGGATCGGAGACGAAATAATACCAAGTATACACGAGTTAATGTAATCAGTAGCGCCATGCCGGTGACGCCCTTTCCTTCATGAAAATTACTCATCTTTCAGAACAAGAATCATCATTTTTGAATTACTACAGTAATAAATATTGATATAAGTGATATTGAACACTTTTGAAGATGGATAGCAAAGGACAGAAAGTCATCGTATGTGACAATGGAACGGGGGTAAGGTTATGTGTACTCCACATATCATTTCCATTATATATATATAATATTTTTTATAGATATAGATCTTCCACATAGTTGACGTATCATTGAACTATGTCAGGTGTGTCAAAAATGTTTTCCGTGATACGAAGTTATAAAAGAGAAAAAAAAAGTATTTGCAATCTTCATTTTCATATCACTGAATTGATAATGAAATAATAATGTGTAAAAGGATTATATTTATGTACATTGTAATTTTTTTTTTTTTTTAATATTTCAGTTTGTAAAATGTGGTTATGCTGGTGCGAATTTTCCTGCCCATATATTCCCATCAATTGTTGGACGTCCAATTATCAGAGCATTGAATAAGATTGGCGACATCGATGTCATGGTAAGGGAAAAAATAATAGAAAATATATACACGTACACACATGCACATAACAAACACTTGAAAATATGTGTTTTTTTTTTGCTGAGACATTCCTGTAGTACGACTATTTGCGAGCACAAGATTGTCATAATTTGAAGAGCAGACAAAATGAAACCACACACAAATAATATATTTATGGCAGGTTAAACATCTTTAGTTTAATCGCATTTTATATATATTTAATTTGGTGAAATATAAAGAAGTTAATTGTAATTGAATTGTTATACTTTTCAGCAAGAACTTTGCGTTCGTGTAAGTCAGTTTTTAATACCCAATAATGTGTCCCCTGTGCTAGACTCCATTTGAAAAACCAAAAATAAAAAAAATATATATATATATATATAACAATACCTGTACATGAGAGAATACGGAGAGAAATAACAAATTGGGATTGTATTATACACCTATGCCCCTGTGCTCCGCTCGTAATTTCGAGTGCCTAAATAATACGATTGACCGTAAGAGAAATCAATCTTCTAGCACATTTGATTTACAAAAAAAAAAAAAAAAACACAACTAACGAATCAACTAACAAACAATTAAGCAACAGACGAAATAAAAAATTTAATTTTAGAAATATGTTTTATGAATCAACCGATCAGATATGTAAGAAAAATTCTTGTTTTTTTTTTAAATTTATCAATTGTGTTCGTATGCTTACATTTGCCACCAATAGGACGTGCTTAACATGCCTGTAAGTTTAATTGTACCATAACCGAACGTGAATGACCACTGATTTGTAGTTGAATTTTTTTCCACAAGAATTTGCTGCTGTATGTTTTTATATTGTTCATAATACCATAAGAAGCTTGAAAATTTACATCAGATTATTTATGCACCGTCATTTATTGAATTAAAAATGTTGCTATCGATATTTATTACTGTATTTTTGCGATAGTTATTTGCTGTGATGATACATGTAGCACTCGTGTAATTGTAGTTGGGAAATTGCACAAAGAAAGAACGAAAAAATATCTGTGTGTCCAGCGAATGCTCATTAATTAATGGATGATAAGTAAGTTTAATTTACATTTTATTATCACAACAGGATTTGATGGTTGGCGATGAAGCCAGTAAACTACGTTCATTATTGGAAATTAGTTATCCCATGCAGAATGGAATTGTCAGGTATATTTTTGAATATAGTTACAGAAAAAATCAACTTTTTCCCTTCCTTTTTTTGTTTTCTGTATATTTTGCATCATTATATATAGAAGAATATTTCAGGAATTGGGAAGATATGTGCCATGTTTGGGATTACACATTTGGAAAAGAAAAAATGAATATTAATCCACGTGAATGCAAGATTTTATTAACTGAACCACCAATGAATCCAACAACAAATCGTGAGAAAATGATTGAGGTGAGTAATCATTCCAATTCCATACAAATTACTTCCCACATACAAAATCAAAAAAACAATGAAAACATTATTAGGTCATGTTCGAAAAATATGGATTTGCGGGAACATACGTAGCTGTCCAGGCTGTACTTACACTTTATGCACAAGGTCTTATAACTGGTGTCGTAGTAGATTCTGGCGATGGTGTTACGCATATTTGTCCTGTATATGAAGAATATGCGTTGCCACATCTTACTCGCAGACTTGACATTGCTGGTCGCGATATTACTATGTACCTCATAAAATTATTATTGTTACGTGGTTATGCATTCAATCATTCAGCTGATTTCGAAACTGTGAGAATGCTGAAAGAGAAGCTCTGTTACATTGGTTATAATATTGAGAGTGAAGAAAAATTGGCTGTTGAAACAACTGTTCTCGTTGAATCGTATACAGTAAGTTTATTCTTTTGATATTTTTATCATTGCACAATGAACATTATTGCATTTCTGTAAATCTATTCTAGTTACCAGACGGACGTGTAATTAAAGTGGGCGGCGAGAGATTCGCTGCGCCTGAAGCACTATTTCAACCACATTTAATAAATGTTGAAGCACCAGGAATTGCCGAATTGGTATTCAATACAATACAATCAGCAGATATAGATATGAGGAGTGAATTATATAAACATATTGTTCTCAGTGGTGGTAGTACAATGTATCCTGGTTTACCATCGAGATTGGAACGTGAAATTAAACAGTTGTATTTACAACGAGTATTGAAAAATGATGTGTCGAAATTAGGGGTATGTTCAATTCTTAGATAGATGAAAAAAGTATTACCAGAAGAATTTATATATATACAATAATTTTTTTTGATAATCAACTGAAAATATTCTTCCATTTCAGAAATTCAAAATAAAAATTGAAGATTCTCCGAGACGTAAAGACATGGTGTTTATGGGCGGTGCGGTTTTAGCTGATTTAACGCGAGATCGTGAATCGTTTTGGATAACGAGAGAAGAATATGAAGAGAAAGGACTCAGTGTATTGAAGAAATTGACCACTTATGATTCAAAGTGATTGGTTGAATAGGTGAAAACCAAAACGTCATCAAACGTGTTTCGTCTGGAAAAAAAAAAAAAAAAAAAAAAAAAAAAAAAAAAAAAGAAAAAAAAAAAACAAAAAAAAAAAAAAAAAAAAAAAAAAAAAAAAAAAAAAAAAAAAAAAAAAAAACGTTTTGTGGCCAATAATTCTAAGCATATACATTGCCTGATGTGTAGGCATTTTCATGTAAATATCACTAAACATTATGAGGAAAATAGAATTCTGGACGAATTTGTCCACAGAACATCGATGATGGATAAAATTTTCATAACTTTTGTTAAACGGCGGATTTCAGTCAATTGCGCTAATTAAATATGAAAATGATTGACAACTTACTTCTTCTCTCTTCACAACAAAGAAATAAAAACGTGTAAATGCATTTATATGTGATAGATCGAGGTGATTTAAAATTAAAAATAGTTATAATAGAACCAGTTCTATACTTGAATTTTGTATGAGTACGTACGGTAATGTTCAAACAATTACGTTTCATTATCCTGTATTAATTCATTATCAGGATGTAAATGTGATTTAAAGAGATAAATATGAGCAACAACATAATTTGTCCTCGCATAAATCTACAACAGTCTTTATTGAGTTTCATTTGTTTCATTCATTGCTATGCATACTTCTCTTCCTGCAATTTTTTTTTATTCATATTTCTTTTGTATAAATAAAAATAACAATATAATTCATAGATATCATTTGTGTATATGCATGTTGTACACGGTTTCAAATATCATAATATATATGCATATGTACATATATAGTAATTGGCAGAGTGTAACGTAATATGAAGAGTTGTGATCTTAAATATTCAAATAAGACAAAAAGTTGGAGTAATTTGTATTTTCTCGCGTTATTCATGATTTCATTCCTTTGTTTAAAATACAATAGGTTTATCTTTACATTGTTCAATGCAGAAGTTTGTGAAGCGTTTCAGAAATTTTGGATACTCACGCTTATAAACTGCACGTAAAACTGATGCTGGGGCCCAGCCACCAGGATTTACTGAAAAAAAATAAGTAAAAAAATTGGCAATTCAACGAAATTTCCGTTCTATGCATTTATCTAACAATAGAACGCGATAAATAATAAATACATACCGACAGAGCAATATGTTATTTTGCAAGTGATATCATCTCGTCGTATGTTTATTGGATCTTTTGGGGGATCGATAAATGTCTGGCAGACGAGACAAACGGTCAGATAAACTCTGACACATTTTCCGGCATTTGCCTGAGAATAAAATAAGAGAATGATCGATCACCATTATTAAACAGAAAAAGAGATACATATTGAAATGTTTGTTCGGAACTCACGGGATAATCGGGATGTTCAGTGCTATGATTGCAAACAATCCATAAATCAGATCCATCAGGATCGTCTGCATTGGATACACTGCGTCTGTGTGACCAAAATAGAGCGTCACGTTGGCTTGCTGGCCAAATTCGTTTGTGCGTTTGTAGGAAGACTAACGTATCACTCGATATTGTTTCAATAACTGTCATATCATCAAGTGTAGCTTCCCAACCAGCTCTGTACTCCGGACTGAAGAATATATTACAAACTTCGCGACCCGTGACGCCTCTCACAACGTGACATGCTTTTAATGGATCCACCACCAATCCGTCAGCTTCTTCTTCCCGTCTGTACATACGCATATCGCCATCTTCAGCAAACAGTTGCCAACCACCAGCACCACCAACATCGAGACGTGCATAATGCAATTGTTCCATTGTAACTCGCTCAATCTATGATATATTTATAATGTCATTTTCATTCAAATAAATCCTCGTTGCTTAAACTATTTTTTTACAATGAAAGTCTTCAATATGATACATACCTCGGGCCAAAGTGTGTGCTTTGATACCGATGTTGCAACTGGATCTACCGAGATTGAAACAGATTTTTTCTTCAAACGATCGCGCATTTGATTATCTTCATCAATTTTATCTAATCCTGTTTCCACTGCATCGTAAAATTCTTCATCGCACAGGGCACTGTGAGGTCCTTCCTTGGGAACCAAAAAAAATTTTTTCAAATAATAACAAAATACATACGAATGAATGAGCTGAGAAATATGATGCAATATTTGTTGAGTAGTCCTCTCATGAATTTTCATCACCACTGTATATTCTTCGAAATAGTGATTTTTCTTTTGTTTATCTTACACTTTTTTCCAACCTGCGTGACATAAATTTCGTTGATAATTTTATTCGACCCATGTTTGATAACGGTATGAAATTTTTTTCAATTCTTCCTGGTACAAGTTGAGATGTTACGCGGACGAGGGTCGGTAGTTATACTGAATACTAAAAGATGAAATGAAAATGTTTCATATGCGAGCCACACATGGCCATGTCGTAAAATTACGTAAGACTAATTTATGGACAAACGGTCCTCATAGATATGACTATATACATTGCATAACACATTTCGGTAATGATTCAGCGTCAACATTACATTCAAGTATTTGATAATTATCGGAAATACGAAGGAGAAATGAAAGAAAAAAGTATGTCCAGTCAACTGCCGCTTTCCGTTCAAATCAAAATTCATTTGATTGGGCGCACGATATACTGAAATGGACTCATCAAATAAATTCATTGCTCATACGTATATTAATATTGAAATATTTGCGTCAATACACGCAATAATACGATACTCCAAGGATAAATTATGAAAGCGAAAGAAATTTACTTTGTTCTCGGTTTCAGGTATTGGAAACATATGTAAGATGGAGGGGAAAAAAAATAAATTAAAGTGAAAGTCCATCTCGCTTGTGCTGTTATATAGGGGCATCACTTACTAGATGAACAGATACAAAATGAGAAATCTTACAGACAAAAAATCATGACCATGAATAATGTTAGGATTGA
Organism: Meteorus cinctellus; assembly: GCA_030523045.1. NCBI lineage: Eukaryota > Metazoa > Arthropoda > Insecta > Hymenoptera > Braconidae > Meteorus > Meteorus cinctellus. The sequence goes on from JAPYZF010001032.1 coordinate 13,898, forward strand.
TTTTTTTTTCGCATTTGATTTTGAAATAGTTTGTCCGATAACTTATATAACAGAATTCAAGGTGAGAGGTAATATTGTGCCGATCAAATAAATAGATTATCGTGCACGATATGAATTTTCATTCTGGTTTTAGCGATCGTATCGTCGTGCATCGCAATCCTCAAACATCAGATTGACGTGCACGATTTGTCGTCATTTAAGATGTTTTGTATTAAGCCAAATAATTTCAACCGTATTTGTAAGTGTAAATATGTACGTATACGTGTAAAATATATATTTATTCACTCACTTCGTAATCGGGGCCACCATGAATTAAAACTCTAGGTCTGTTTGAATCGCCACGATGCATATTCAATTGATCCTTCATCGCTTTATAAAGTTCCAACATTTTTCTTTTTTTCTCATTCTCTTTCTCCCAACGACGACGCCAATTGTCATCACGTTGTCCCATTAATTCAACACAATGTTGCAATGTTGCTAATACACCTTCACTAGTTGCTCTGAATGTTATTGCCTCGCCTTTGAAATCAATTGATTGTAACGCCGGATCGAAATTCAGTTCACTCTTAATCTCGCTTGTATTTTTCATTGACGTATGCCTCGCATTTTCCGCACAATTATCAAAATATTTTTGTAATGTGTCAATTTGTTGGCTCAATATATCTTTAAAAGTCTCCAATTCAGCAAGTTTTTCTTTTAAATTGCGGGCACCACGTTTACTGAAACTTCCACCGCTAGCAGTTGATTGAGAATTGGATATCAATGACACAGTACTGCCATGACGTTTCAAACTATTTTCACTGCCATATCCAGATTCAGCCTAGAACATAAAATAGATAATCACAATCATGAATAACGACTGGTGAAGAAAAAAGTATATTATGATGACTGATAAATTAAAATAAGTACTATCTATAAAAAAAAGTATGCTACAAATGATTGAATGAATCATATCAAATCAGATAGCAGCTCACTTTGTACGATTTTAATACATCAACCCAGCGTTGACACTCCTCGGGTGAATTAGCTCTCAAATACCACACCAGACAATCATTCACTGAGACATCGAATCGACATTCATCGAACTCATGGGCCTGTACATAAATATAAATTGAGAAAACATAATTGTGAATTGAGAAAAAAATGCAATTTATCAGTGTCAATCGAACAGCACAATTCTACATAAAGATAATATAGGACATACGGTATGGTAAACAAAAGAATATAATTTAATTTCATGCCTTGATGAGTTGTTCAATCGGTATTATTATACATTGATAATACCTTTATATCAGCTTTATAGAGACTTATTGAGCCTCTACATCCAAACCCACTGTCTTGTTCTGATTTATAATATGACAATGTGCCATCCTTCAGTACAATAAAACGTGTCTGCCAACCATGTATATAGTTCGTCCACTTTGATAATGTACCTTGTAGCTCCGGAACAATAACACCATCTGATTCTTCCTCATCAATAATATCATTGCCATCAATTCCTACTTCCATTAATTCAGCAGTATCATCACTGTTTGTTAACAGATTAACTTCACTATTTTCAGCCATATTAATTTCTTTCCTTTTGCTCTTGCTTCCTGTCTATCCTCTGTTTATTTGTTCCGTGTTGCCACTGTCTCGATAATTTATTAACAAACTATTCGGGGAATATTGTATAATATGTGCGAGCTATACAAAAATCTTCACTTTTTTCTTATCGAGACTTAACTTTCCCCCCACCCCCCCCCCCGCCCCCCCCCCCCCCCCACCCCCCCCCACCCCCCCCCCCCCCCCCCCCCCCCCCCCCTTCAAATTATATAGCATATATATAAATATACATTAATTTATGTATATGTATAAATGTATATTGAGATCACGAGGAGACATTGACTAAAAATGGATGTACATAAATGTATACTTGGATGTAAGTGAAGGATTCGCAATTAAAAATGAAAAATATATGAACGGAAACAGAAGTGAGGTTAAAAAAAATGCTATTTCATAATGAGTGAGGCATTGAATGTTGCCATAGTTCGTGCACAGATGAATTTACGCGTGTTAGACAATTTTACAACATATTCTTATGCGCAACAACGGTTATTTCAGTTTGAGAAGCTCGATACAGAAAGAAAATTCTCCTTTTATTGCACTCTTTTTCTCTTCTTGGCGATTTGATATATTATCAACAATTTTATGAACTCACAGTTCTCAACCTCCACACATTTATATACATATCTTGTATTTTATTGATGAATTCTGTGTATCTTTGTTGTATTGTCGTTTTCCTTGATGAAAGATATCATTTCCTTGCTATATACATATTCAGTAATTGGCTCGATCATATTGTTCCAATTCTCCAAATTGTGCGTGTGTCTGCACACACGAAATATATATATATATATGTTTATTGTCAATAAAACAGACTCAGTTATACCCAACAATTATAAATAGATAAAAGTCCACAATGCAATGAATTGATTCGTTCGAATCCTATGTATGTATAATGATGACTGTAGTGTTGACAGTAATTATACCAATAATGATAATACTGAATGCCAATATGATGACGTGAAACTGGATTTAATTTATTTTCTAATAGTCCATTTCTCTATCTATTCATCAACACACAACGATTTTCGATGAAGATGGATCGATTAAAAAGTGAGTAACGAGATGACGACGTCATTCGATACGTAGTTATATTCATGGCCGTCCAAATTGCAAGCATTACTATCTTCACTATGGACTATCGGCGCTATAATGAGTAATTGTCGGATATATATATACTATAGTAATATTGAGGTTATGCGTTGTGTACCGATCAATGATATGATTGTTTACATAAGTTCAATAGTTATAAATTCATTTTTCACGCAGAAGATGGCTGAAAGCTTGAATTCCTTATGAGAGACTCTGGTGCTTAATGTTCGTGTACGACTACTATATTGATTGATATTGAAATTATGGAGTTTTGCCTTATTCCGTTAATTTTAGTAGTAAAGTTTTAAAGTATTAGGTCAAATATAAATTTCAAGAAACGAATTGAGTTTTGGGTGATATTTAGTTAATCCAGCCTGAATGAAAATTAAAAGAAATTCGCAAACTTAAATTATGAACATGGGGGTTTGGGATTTCAATAACTTGATACAAAAATTAATAATTAATCGTCCTGAATTATAGAATCACAATAGTGAAAAAGAAAATATTGAATACATATCGCACGCACTGTTACCGCATTTATACAACAGTTTGTGAATCAAAGGAATTATAAATAAGTTAATGAAGCCTCCATCGTTTTTTATTTTTTATTGTCTATCTTCTGTGCGTTCTATATTGTATTATTGATCAACTGATATTACTTTGCCTTACTTTACAGTAAACAGTGTCGGTGCAATGTTGTATACTATATTGCTATCCATGTTAGCTCAAGCCGGATTTCTCGATTCCTTCTGGATGTTTTATAAATTAAGTAGGTACGCTTCGCCTTCAATACCATAAACGTTGAATTTTTTTATATAACAGAATTTTGAATAGCAGGGTAGAAGTACCGGTTTTGGCCACCTTTGTACCCTTTTTGGCCACTGTAAATTTAAGTCAATAAATAGAAAGTCTTAATGTTTAAATGATATTTTTACAGACTTTTGAAACCTTTACACTTATATAAATCCAATTTATAATTTTAATGTATTCATAGAATGATTTGAACAATGATTTGGAAATAAAGTGGCCAAAAAAGGTTCAGTGGCCACAAACGGTACTTCCACCCCACATAAAGTTTCAATATGTCATTCATCAATTCTTGATCTCGTATTAATTCATCACCATTCATCGATTCATCTTCGTTTATTTGAGAAGGCTCGTTCACATATATACGTTACACACTATTGGTAAATGCTAATTGCACGACACCACCTCGTGGTCGGAGAGTACACTACTGTAAACGGGTCATGTAATCTTATGGCAGTGACGTACAGTCACCACCAGATATGCCTGGGTCGTGAATTTTCCACTTCTATCCAATCTACCAATTATTATGCTCATGGGAGAGTAAAACACAGCGTGAAC
>JAPYZF010001038.1:0-14174 GCA_030523045.1 Meteorus cinctellus
TCCCCGTTCCGCCGTGCACCTCTTACCTATACACATCCAGAAGCGCCCGTCACAGGTCAATCTTTGAACATTAATAACTAATTCAGGAATTGAGATTAACGTATCACTCGTGCGCGTCGGATCAGGGACACCCTGTATATCCACAGAATTCCTGTAATCTCATCAGACTATCATTTCGAATTCAAACGCTTTCAATATCCGGTTCGACTTTGCTATGCCATGACTAATAATAAAGTACAGGGGCAGAGTTTAAAAATGGCTGGTGTGAATCTGACAAGCGATTGTTTCTCTCATGAACAGTTTCACGTGGCATGCTCAAGATTCAGGTCATCGGACAGCGTGGTTATTCTACAGCCAGAAAAGAGAACGAAGAACGTTGTTTACAGGGAGGTCTTAAGGATGTGATTACATCGTTTTGATGAGAATTTCTATGAAAAAAAAATCATTATTGTGTGTACATGAGTGAAAGAAATTATTATAATGTATTTAATACCATTAATTATCGGAAATAGAGATTATTACTTTGGTATTCGTTTTTTTTTATGGTTTCGACCTACTGGGGATCCACCATGCAAAATAATGGGAACGCATCGTATCGCACATTACCTCAATGGTGATGTGGAAATCTGTGGCAATGATTCTTATTTTTCATCTCGGTAACTCACTTAAATGAATATGATCATATATCAAAAGTTAGAATTGGAGATTTAGATATTTTCTAGCCATCGATCCATCCATCATATCATCCGTTCAATCATCCATTCACACCGTTATTGAATAAAAATTAATTTTTGTCAACACAAATTTAGCAACACAACTTAAATTAAACTGTTGATGTAGGCATGAATTCTAAAATATACAACATCAAATTTGAAACAAAATACATTTTCAAAGATAATATAGTGATAGATACTTTACAAAAAGTTATTGAATTCGCGGAAAAAACACAGCACATGTTGTAGAAAAACGGAGACAAATACTTTTATATAATCTCCTATGAAGTGTCTGAAAAAATCCATCCAAAAAGTTGTCAAATAAACAAACTGTAGGTATTCTTGATTATTAATTGAACTTAAAAAAAAATGTTACGCGTAGTGTGAGCTGCATTAATGAAATTTCGACAAGAACTATGCTCCTTCAGCAATTTGAAGAAACAACTGTAAATGGTTAAGGAAAAAAAAGTCTAACAAAGTTATCTGAATCTATGGAAGTTTATCATTTTGAAAATCAATACAATCAATACAAAACTTCCATAGATTCAGATAACTGGCTCAGATTTTTTTCTTCTTAGGGTGCATTCCACTAAGCGCTCACAACGATCAAAATGCTATTTTAGCTGTTCCACATAACGACCGCGGTCGTTGTGGTCGCGACGAAAACGTCACTCATGACGTCATTTCTTTCGCCCACGCCAAGTTCACAACGATCCACCTCTAGAGGTGGGTCGAGGTGGACATTCAGAATATTTTGGCGCGTTTCATAAAATTGTTTAAATATGGCGACGAGGAAACAACGTTGTTTGACTCAGAAAGAGAAATTCTTGTTGAAGCTATTGTTTCCGAAGCCGATGCTGTTCGTGCGGAAACAGGTAAATATAATTATTCATTTTACTTACAGTAGACGCTCTTAAAAGTTACGCCTTCAGAAGTTACCTTCCCCTTAAATGAGTTCCCCACTCTATTTTGTATGCTTAAACGAATTGAGAGGGAATTGATGATGGGCGGTTTTTTTATGATTTTAGTGGTAAATGTATGTGAGTCGGAATCGGTAAACTAGAAGTTTGAAACTACTCATAAATAAAAACATAGACCTAACTTAAATAAAAAAATAAAATGTGATAGTAGAGTAGCATACTTAGTATTTATTTTTTGAGTTATTTAATAATTATGTATAGCAATAATTATAATTTATTATTTCCTTTTTTGTAGATGTTTTATAGATTTTAGAAATTCGCGAGAAGAAGCTCACATACAAGTTTTCTTTGAGTCTGCCGGTAAATGCAGATAATCACGAGCTATTGGCTATAAAATGCCTAGCCACGCCTCTAAGAACCCGCTTTTAAAAGTTACCCTACCCCTCAAAGCGTAACTTCTAAGAGCGTCTACTGTATTTATTTTACATAAATCGGCCCAGAAACAAGTGTTCCCCAAGAGTCCTCAGAATACAACAAATAAATAAAAAACATTGTGTATACATTTGCTGATTCAAAGATTTGTAGTTGAGATTTACCTAACCTCCTTCAACTTCAATTTTATTTTTCAACCTCCCTATTTGTAATGTCTATATGAACGCCCAAAACGCTCCATAATCCATTCCACTCGAGTTTATGACAGTAACGCTCGGAAGCAAGTGGAACGGGAAAAACTGCGGTTTTCAGCGTGATCGTTGTGATCGCTTAGTGGAACGCACCCTTAAGGTAGTAGTCTGGTAACTCAAGCCGATTTTCATGTCTTTTTTGGAGGGAGTTGTTTCGTAGGAAATAAAAGTGAATCGATTTGGATATTAAGGATCTTTCTATTCACATATCGAAGATTCGAAAAAAAAATTTTGAAAAAATCAAATAGTTTATTATTATTATTATTATTATTGATCAAAGTTGGGACCTCAAAAAAGCATGTGGGTGGCCCCGGTGATTTTGGCTCTTGATGTTATCTGAAATTAAAAATTCTCGATAATTCTTCATCTATAGACATGTCATTCTCGTTGGAACTACTGAAGGTAGATTTCATGTATAAATAACAAAATGGCGGAGTTTAAACGAAAAGTTCTTTCATATAAGCAAATAAGGGGTTGTAAAATAAAAAAGTAGGTGTGAAAAAATTTCTCAGTGGTTCCGACGAGAATGACATGTCTATAGATTAAGAATTATCGAGAACTTTTGATTTCAGATAACGTCAACAGCCAAAATCACTGGAGCCACCCACGTGCTTTTTTTCGAGGTGCCAACTTCGATCAATCATAATAATAATCTCGAACTATTAAATTTTTTCAAAAAAATTTTTTCTGTATCTTTAATATGCAAATAAAAAGATCCTGAGCATCCAAAACGATTCATTTTTATTTTCTTACAAAAAAACGCCCTGGAAAAATACGGAAATCGGCTTAAGTTACCAGACTTTTACCTTAACCTTTTGCAGTTGTTTCTTCAAAATGCTAAAGGAGCGTAGTTTTCATCGAAATTACTTTAATCAAGCTTACACTACACGTAATATTTTTTTTTTAAGTTCAATTAATGATCAATAACATGTACAGTTCATGTACTTGACCATTATTTATTTATTTGACAATTTTTTGGCCGGATATTTTCAGACACTTTTCATGGGAGATTATACAAAAGTACTTGTTTCCGTTTTTTTACAAAATTTGTGGTGGTTTTTCCGCGAAAATTTGTATTCCGGAGATATGGAAATACGTACTAATATACTGACATCTATGTTATATTCGCACGTCGAAATACTCCGACAGACTTCGTATTCTCAACAATTCAGATAATTCAAGAGATTCAATTTATTTCACCAGAAAAATTTGCATAGGTCGCAATGACAAACACAAGTGGATATGCATCCCCTGAATTCCTCAAAGAGTGTTCGATCGGATACATGAAAACTATGTGGATCCGGGAATCCATGACTCATTAACTGCACAATTTATTTACCGTGTGTGAGGATAAAGAGAGAAAGGCAATGGCATAATGAACGAATCTTTTCTCTCATGATATTTCCTTAGTTCAAAAAAGAATTAAAGATGATCTACTGGTTGCAATTGGATTATTGTAAGCTCAAATGTAGGGTGCAATAAAACTGTGGACTGTAAACCTATGGGCGAATTTTGAATGTCATTCGGATTCTGAAAGAAATCGTTCCCGAGACAAAATAACATTTATTTCATTCAATATGAGGATGCATTCAGAAAGTGCTGATAACAATGAAATATTACTAGAGTGTCTCATTGTTTTCGGAAGAGATTGAAATTATTGTTCGAGTGTTCTTTGAAAAGTCTGATTGTTCACACATACATGAGTCTATTAGGCGGTGCCAAATTTGACGAAATTATTTTTTCGTGACTCCCATGTGAAAAGTACACTTTTTACTACGGAAAAAAAATTTCCACCATTTCTGAGCTCACTATCTTAATTTCTGAGTTAGCGCTCGCGAAAAAAAGAAATTTTTTAAAATAAATGTTCTTCCATAACTTTAGGCCATGAAATTCATTCAATATGATCTATGAAATGAAAAATAAGACATTATTTTTATCAAAAACTAAATTCCTAACAAATATAACCTTGGATGAAGTTAAAAAAGTCACCTACCCACCTGATCGCGTAAGTAAAATGTGAATTTTTGTTCAATTTATTAGTAACGCCCACTCTTATACGCATCTCAGATTATTGCATAAATGAAAGTCGCGAATTTCGATTTTGAAACCACTCTCATGATCTGGAAGAGTAATTCGTATGCTTGAATTCTATTTTCTATTTTTTTTCAAAATAATAAACATTATAACAACCATAAATGCTGATTGTTAAAAAACTATATCGTTTTATCATTCTATATTTACAAGCTCTATCGACTAGGAACTTTCTCATCAACATTGATTTTCTAAAGCATTGATGCCTTTTTTTATGGCGCCAATTATAGTGATTGGTATTCGTAAGCCTTTGATGTCAGCGCATGGTACAGTACATCCAAAAGTATCTACGCTTCATATCAAGGTCTGATGTTTTTGAATAGCTTATTGAATCTCAAATAAGTAAACGCGAAATTTTCCAATGCTGCATGCACTAAATTCCTATGCGTCTCTGGTACTTATCCGAAGATTTGGCAGCCCTATTATTTTTTGATGAGAGGATTTCAACTGATGTAGAATTGAAATGGATATAAGCTATAAAAGATTAACAGAGTACTTCTCAGAACACCAGAAGATTATGCTTGGAAAAAGAAGATTCAAAATCATTCTGCCATAGAGATATGGGTGACTTCATTACTCAGAAATCAATGATTTTGCTTGAATACTTCAATTTGTCGACCTCCTTTTTTGACTTTCCAATAGATCAATGGGAAACTGATGATGCTTCCCTAGAGTCACTAGCACAACTTCAAGAAATTAAGGTTGCGAATGACGTTGCTCAAAGAGGAGTTGCACTTATGGAAAAGTATAGTGAAAGCCTTACTGACGATGAAGAACAGCGGTAGTTTTTACTGTGAGTTGTCGCTGAGCATCGTAGGAAATTTCTCAATTGTACTAAACATAATTTATGTCAAGAAAAAATTTTCGAGCTGATGAGGCTTGTACATACTGACTGATAAAATGGTATAGTTTTATATTCATTAACATTTATTGTTATTATTACGGTTTTTATTTGAAAAAAAGATATAAAATGGAATTTAAGCATACGAATTACTCTTTCAGATCATGAGAATGATTTAGAAATTGAAATTCACGAGTTTTATTTATGCAATGATTATTTGAGATGCGTCGGGGAGGGGGGCTGCCATTGTAACAAGGGGCAATTGTAACACTCAACAAATAACTAACAATGAGATCGAACATTTTTATTTTTTTTTTTAAATTATTCGGAACAGTAATTTATGAGATGGACAAAAGTTTTAACTTTTGATTTCGCTCCAATATTGACATATTTACAGTTCTTCGAAATACGCGCGAAGACTTCTTCATACCTCACAACTTTTGCAATATTATTCATAATATTGTTGATTCAAATGTATTTTACACATGTGATATGATGAATTTAATATGTGTAATAGGACTTATTAAAAAAGAATGATAAGAGTGCTTTGATAGAAAATTACATTTTCATTTCGTGTTACAATCACGGCTGTATTTTGTTACAATTGTAGTTCTCGCGCTCCGCCATCTTGATCTCTGTCTTCCACCAATTAAATTTAATTTTCAATAAGTTAATATTGATTGTTGATTATTAAACTGAATCGGTATCATGAAGGACAGTTTAGATTACCTTTGTGACAATTTCAGAATTAAAAATCATGAAAAAGCAAAAATGCAATAATAAAAAGAACATCTTGTGTTACAATTGCAACACCTTTCCCCTATAATAGTGAGCGTTGCTAATGAATTAAAAAAAAAATTCACTTTTTATTTGCCCAATTAGGCGGGTAGATGACTTGTTCAACTCGATCCAAGGTTATATTTGTCAGGAATTCAATTTTCGATAAAAACAGTGTCTTGTTTTTTATTTCATAGGTCATATTGAACGAATTTCATGGCGTGAAGTTATTGAAGAACCATTTATTTTTGAAAATTCCTCATTTCCGCGAGCGCTAACTCAAAAGTTAAGATATGAGCTCAACCTTGGTGAAAATTTTTTTTTTCTTGGAAAAAAACGCAATTATCACATGGGAGCAAAGAAAAAAAAATCTCGTCAAATTTGGCACAGTTCAGTGTCCATATACACAGTTCGAGTGTTCGCGAGAAATTAGAATGTTCAGAATGATATCCGCTGTTGGATGCATCAAATCACAGATTAGCGAATGTGGTATTATTCGTCTCGAACTATGTTGCGACTGTGAGAAATATATATAAAGCACTCACTAAGACGTGATTGTAAGGCACGTGGAGAACTGAGGTGAAAAAGTTTGGAAATCGCAATAATGTTCATGATGAGTTTCTACAATAATTGATAAAGAGTGAATAAAATTTTCCGTTGAGAGTGTCGGAGTGGATTGAAAAACGGAAGTGAAAACGGATTGAATATCTCGAAAACTATTAGAGAGAAACTATTCGATTTTTCAAAATAAACACTCTACGAAAAGCTTGAAGTGTTTGTTGTAGTAACAGAAAACGATTGAGAAAAAAAAATAGCAATCGGATAATTTTTCCGCGCGAGATCAATTTGTTTATAAAACTTTGATTGTTCATAAGTATTGATCTATCGGTCGGACGGGGATTCAAATAGAAATTAATTGTAGCTTTTTTCAAGCTCTACAATTTGTTTGAAGAAATTTTCAACGCTAGATTAATAGGTTCCGAGATATTTAATTCATGATTTTCATTTTTTTTGTTCACCTATAATTAATAAACAAATTGCGACCGCCAAACGATACTTGTTAGAATTCTTAGTTAACTGGTTGGGTATCGAAATTCACCGAAATCATAATTTTACTAGCTTTTTCTAGTAAATTTTCCCAAACGGGGTAAAACTGGCTAAATTCTGTGCGCTATATCGCTTTGAATTTTTCAAAAAAAACTAAATTTTTTATCTGATCAATGTATGTCAACATATTGTTCATAGTACTCAAAAAATCGCATCGATTGCTGCGAACCGCGTGATATCGATTAACTCAATTAAAAGTTACAGCAGATTGGAAATTAAAAAATCAGCAGGAAGTTGCAGAGATGGCCTCTAGGGTCGACCGGTTTCCAAATTTTTTTTTTCTAATTTTACAGAAAAATCACATTAGCGCAAATCGATACAAAAGTTTTCAATGAACAATTTGCATATCTTGGATTTTCGAATACTATTCATTTGTTACTATTTCTAAGCGCTACAAGTGTGACACATCATTTTTCTTCTTGTTAGTATGCATTCACATGAGTGATTACGCATCCTTTTCTCTGACCTATTTTTTCGCTATATCTTTTGATCTATTGGTCGCACAAAAAATGTGAGGACACATTTTTTGTAGCAAATCAAATTATCTATAACTTTGGCCTCATAACTTTTAGTGGTAGAACCAAAACTGGCAAGTTATAAACAAATAAACAGAAAATTTTGGGAACAAATTTTCTTTTTACTATTATAACTTTTTTTCACAATTTTACAGAAAAATCACATTGGAGGAAATCGATTGAGGAGATATCAACAGACAATTTGCATATCGATTGATTTTTGAATTTTTTTCATTTATTACAATTTTTTAGCGCTACAAGTGTGACATAACATTTTTCTACTTTTTGTGATAGGGAAAAAAGGTGAATACTGCTTGTTAACGATATAACAATAATAAACATCAAAATTTTTGCTATGAGAATGATGAAGAGCTGAGAAAAAAGCATGCGTAACCACTCATATAAATGCATTCTTACGAGTAGAAAAATATTATGTCACAATTGTAGCACTTAAAAATAGTAACAAATAAATAAAACTCGGGAATCGATGATATGAAAATTTTTCGTTGAAAACCTCTCTATTGATTTACTCTGGAATGATTTTTCGTTAAAATTGAAAAAAAAAAGTTATAGCAATGAAAAGAAAATTTGTTCCCAAAATTTTCTTTTTTTTTGTTTATAATTTTTTTATTCTTGGTTCTATGACTAGAAGTTACGAGACCAAAGTTATAGATAATTCCATTTGCAACAAACAATATTTCCTTACATTTTTTGTGGAACTAATAGTTCAGAAGATATGGCGGAATCCTGTTTCCACCCCTCGCTTAACATGGCGGCCAAACAACAAAGACTCCGACCCCACAAACTTGAATTTGAGCTTTTCATGCCCCTCCCCCTAAACATAAAATAAAATTGCGTATTCCGAGTATCCAAGGTGAAATGTGACATTTCATTGGACTATATTTCATGCGCAGGACACCTATGCGGCATATCATGACTTTCGCTAGAGGTAATTGGGATCAATTACACGGTTCAACTTCTCTTTATCGCGTGCGGTGTAACTATCTCACCTTAGGGTGAGAGCCAGTGTTACTGATTCGAACAACAAGCATGCAAAATTCGGGAAGCACTTATCTGGCCCTCAATTTTAAGGGGTAGTGTCACCTCAAGACATGTTTTTCCACCAATTTGAATAAATGTGTCTCTATGATTTTAACAGAGGTCAATATATCTCAAGATGATGAAAATTGGAAAAGAGCACCAGGAGAGGTTTTCTTGTCAGTATCACCGAGAAAAAAGTTGAGTCGGAACACTGAAATAGAAATTTATCCATTTAGAACGACTGCATGTGCCTAATGGATGCCTACGTCTATTGTTATTTCTGCGTCGAATATGTCGAAAATTCATGTTCTGCCCCGTAACGCGATGTATCTGATGTTCGATTCATTATAGATAATGCTATCAGGCACGCGAAACCTTGTTTTGCCAATAAAAAACAGGGGGACGGCTGAATGACGTGCGATCATCAAATGCAAACTCTCATGATAATGAGTGGGTGAGGGCATATCAGTGAACAGCAGTGCGGCCAGATCGTGCGTAGAAATTACCCCCACTTTGTGACTCTCTGCCATAAGAGAGCATTGAAAACGGTCACAAAGTGGGGGTACTTTCTAGGTCCTCCAAGACATCGCAACAGCTACCTTTTGCGGTATTTAATGATAAGAAACGGGAATTCACCTGAATCTGCCTAACTCGAGCGTACTGATTACTCATGTGACTTCAAACTTTCCTCGTCATTGATACAGTATCCATCATACGATCATCTATAATACTTACTTCATAGGGTCTGACGTAAGATCCTGACCGGCTGGGAAGTCTGGACTATGTGGGTTAGTAGGGCTTTGTAGAATCTTTAGGACGCTTCAATTGAACTTTCAATCGCTTCATTCCTATCTGAAAACCATTCATCGATTGGATTGCTGCTTGTGCACTCGCCTGATTGTCGAATGATACGAAACCTGAAAATAGAATATGACAATCAGTTGATTTTGAGATGATAATTTTTCATAAAATTCTCTACGACCTATCCATTCACTTTTCGAAATAATCAGATCGAAAAGGTATTTGCTTGCGCAGTAAATGATTGTGACTGATCACAGTGATTGATTCGACCAATCTTGGTATTATTCCGCTTTTATGTATATTAGGGTGTTTGGAAGAAAAACAATTTTCTGTTTTTTATTGGTCTTGAAAAATTGAAAGAACATATGAAAACAAAAATTTTGGCACCTATTAGAGCACTTAATATCGGTATTAAAGTTTGCCTCTATTCATTTGTAATTTTTCTATCCAAATAGCACGGGAAAATTTCGGTTTTTATTTCTGAATTTTAATAACTTTGGAATGACTTGTTTGCGCAACATCCCAAACAGAGGACTCATGGGAAATTTCACGCTCTACAAAAAACGGCTGGAGCTCAATGTCCCTCAGATCAACCGTTTCAAAGATATCTGCGATCGAAAATAACACTAATCAAAAATTTCAAATATTTTCCAACAAAACTGCGAGAAAATATCATACTCTATATTTATATTATTTTTTTTTGTGAAATCAGTTGAATTCTGTTGACCTGAGATTATAAACTTTCTTTTTGCTTATTTACTCAATACGCAGCTCACAAATATCATAAATGCATCAAAATTCATCAGAGCGTCGATTATGTTATTGTGTTCAGAGAGCCAACTGTTATACGGCTAAAAATTGTACTTCTTGTGATGCACCTATATGTCTTCGACATACAGTACAATATTGTTGTGAATGTCACTCTAATTCTGTGTCCGAATACGACTTATAAATCAATACTTAAGTCGACATGTGATAATGTATTATATATTATAAGTCGCATCTTTATTGCCAAAATCTCATACCTGAAGTATATTGTTGCTACCCGGAATGTTTAATCTCTATGAACAAGAGTGAACAGCATGGATGAGTTCCAACCGGGCATGTCCCCAAGTGGCGGATAAGGGAAGGCCAAGGGGTGGTTCGGGGGAACGTCTGTCCCTCGAGAGGGGTTGAGGGGTAACTCACATTCTAACCTGGATCAGCTAGCGCCATAGGGAATCTCGGCTGATGTGAAGCCCGGCCCATAGAGACCCAAAGCTCGGCCGCGGACCGACTCCCCAATCTAAGGTGGGAGGGATCGTGCCGAGAGATGAATGGCAATAGTGTATAGTGTCTTGAAAGATGCCTTTAGGGCACCGGGCGCAACCCCATCATATTAATTATAATCGCGCCTTCCCTCTGCAACAGGCCCTGCAGGGAGTGACTGTTTTTTCCTGACTACTCGCGGGAATAATATGGATGAACCACTTACCGGAGACGGGGAACCGAAAGGGAACACGGATCCGAATAAGACAGTCTCTGCCACCAGTGAGCCCAACAGGGTCGATAGGGCTCCGGCCGTAATTGCCCAGTACCAGCCCCGGCTGGGAACATCACGACTGAGGTCAACACGAAAAGGAGGCGCCTCAGTGGGGCAGCCAGAAGAAGGACGCTCAAAACCAGAGTGACCGCCTACCCAGCCATACCCACGAGAGACGGTGATTCTACAGCCACCTCTTCTACGAAGGTACGAGTCACACCCAGAAGGCCCAGAGTGTCAGGTGACATACCACCGGATGTTCTAGCGGGGGCCAAAAAAGGCCACATCGCCCCGGAATCTTCAGGGTATGGAGATGCTGTACTGGCGGACAAGAAGTTGGCCATCGTGCCTGCTGATCACCCCAGTCACGTACTCTCCCAGGAAGAGGAAGACCTGGTCTCGCAAGCGCTCATCGGAGCGTTGAACGGTATTCCCGAAGTGGATGCCGTCCCGCGCTTTGAGCGGTGCTGATGGAAACAGGGAGCCCTGTGGGGGACCTGCCCTAACAACATGGGCAAAGAATGGCTTAAGACAACGGCAACTATCCGACCTTAAGACGGTGCCCTACTCCAAGTTCTGGAGAAGGACAAACTGCCCAAATTGAAGAAGGTGTCAGCTGTTTTTCACCAGACCAAGGACGAGGCCTTGGTCATCCTTGAAGGACTTGGGAGACCGAATCCGGGGCTAGACACGACCTTGTGGAGGGTCTGGAACCGGCAAGTCGAACAAGAGGAAGGAAACGTCCACCTCGTTCTAGGGGTCTTGAGCAAGGGAGGGAGGGGGGCTCCTCACAAGACCGACAGGCCGGCTGTGATGATCAGAGCGTCAACGGGAACCAGTAAGGGAACCACCAAATGCCCAATCACGCAGTCGGCAGAAGCCACTGCTCCCTCGGAAAAACCAGAAATGGCAACGCTGAGACCGGGGTTTCAAGGAGCAGAAACGTAAACTCTCTACCCGTCGATGGGCTTGAGACGACTTGGACCGGTCCGCCGACAGTATCTTGGGACGCCAAGCCGAAAGGCCGAGGTCGACCCACTACTGTGATGGTGACCACCAACAAAGGGCGTGGGGGGACGATGCAGGGTGCACAATGTACCCTGGCATTGACACCAACCACAACCACAACCACCGGGTCCACTACGCCAAAGACAGGCGAGGATATGGAGGTTGACGGAGCCAACAAACAGCCCTCATTCCACCTCTTAACACCCCCCCACCCCACACCCCCACATTCCTATCCTAGCAAAGCAAATGGGAAACACCCAATGGCTTGCAAAGCCTTTGAGTGCGGCTACTTCTCGCAAATAAATTCACAAGATTGCAAAGCGGCCACTGCAACTCTTAGTTGGGACCTTGCAATAAAGCAGACAGACGTCTCACTCATCCAAGAACCTTGGGTCCACGAGGGTCAAATAAGCGGGATAGGACGCAAGTTTGGAAACCTGATACATAGCAACTCGGACCTAAGACCGAGGGCGTGTGTTCTCGTTCATTCAAAACACAACGCATTCATACTGGACCGTTTCTGCACAAGAGATCTAGCAGTTGCGTCCCTGAAAGTCGCGGTGGGAGAGGTTCTCGCTGGCATAGTCTTCGAATGAAGTCAGACTTCTAGTAGACTTCTGCCAAAATAGGAACCTGCCACTCATACTGGGATGCGATGCTAACGCACACCATGTCGTTTGGGACAGTACCAACATGAACAAGAGAGGGAACGACTTACTGAAGTACCTCTCTACCACAAACCTAGAGATACTAAATAAAGGATCTCTATCAACCTTCGTCACCGCCGCAAGGCAGGAGGTGATAGAGATCACACTTGGTACTAGGAAATTACCCAAGCATACGGTGAACTGGCGGGTGAACGATGAGGATTTCCTCTCCAACCACCGCCAGATAAGTTTCAGTATGAATGGCCGAATCGAAACAACGGGAACGGTAGGATACAGGAACCCCAAACACTCTGACTGGTCTATCTTCCAAGAAGAACTAGAAGGTGGACTGAAGGAACTGCAATGCAACACATCGAACACCGGAAGAATCGATCGTACAATAGAGACACTGCAGAGGATCATAATTGATGCATATCAGTCTGCATGTCCACTAAAACACAAGACCCACCCGAGGAAAATCTCCTGGTAGAACAGCGAGCTGAACAAGCTCGGAATTCCCACCAGGAGAAGACTCACCTGGGCTCTGAAAACAAAAAGCGATTCTGACTGGAGTAACTATAAAGTTACCCAAAGAGATTACAAGGTCTCTATCAACAAAGCTAAAAACGAGGCTTGGAGGAAATTCTGTACGGAACTCGACGACCTATCACTGGTAGCGGGCTTCCCGCCCTCGGAAAATTTTCACGACAAGCTCACGTGCCAAACTTGAGGGACTCCGTCTTCCAAATGGAGTTTATACGGAGAACCACGAGGAGACAATGAAGCGCCTACTTAAAGTACATTTCCCCAACTCGATCCTGGCAGACCAGGACGAGCATGGCGAGAACCAAGACTACAAAAGGGCTGAAAACCAACACGATTGGGAGACAGCACACAATGTAGTCACAGTAAACAAAATCAAATGGGCAGTCGACTTGTTCGATAAATACAAAAGCCCAGGAGCGGACGGGATCTTCCCAGCTCTACTCCAAGAGGGGGGAGAACGTTTACATCGATCACTCGTACCTCTATTTAGATCCTGTTTAGCAATGAGCTACGTCCCGAAGGCCTGGAGGGAAGTAAGGGTCGTCTTTATCCCCAAACCGGGGAAGAGCGCCTGCGACACGGCCAAAGCCTACCGACCTATCAGCCTCTCCTCATTCTTTTTGAAAGCCCTCGACAGGCTGATCGATAGACACATGCGCGATGGACAAACAGTACACCGTCCATTGCACATATCGCAACACGCATACCAAGCGGGAAAGTCAGTCGGAATGGCACTGCATGGACTAGTTAGCCATGTTGAGGATGCCTTCAGACATGAAGACTCTGTACTAGGCGTCTTCATAGACATCGAGGGGGCTTTCGATAACACTCCCTTCGAAGCAATTGTAGTAGCAGCAGAAATACTGGGGGTAGAGAAGTCTATCACCAATTGGACACACTTCATGTTACAGACCAGGATAGTGACCGCAGGGATACATGACACAAAGGTCAAAGCCTACGAT
>JAPYZF010001041.1:0-16423 GCA_030523045.1 Meteorus cinctellus
GTTCACGCTGTTTTTTACTCTCCCATGAGTATAATAATAGGTAGAGTGGATAAAAATGGAAAATTCCCGACCCAGGCATAATTGATGGTGACTGTACATGACAGTAGGTTGAAACATAACCAAGTTTCAACTAATAGAGTGAGATTCATTGAATTGAAAATAGTCATTTGCTTTGGCATCAAAAGAATGAAGGCCACCTTTCTTGCATCCATTCATGATAATTTTTTTAGAGTCAATTTTATCCACAGTATTAGTCAAAATAGGTGCACTTTTTTTTTCCATATAATTGCCATCATGTTTTAGACGCTACTCTGTAATACACTCTTTGTATTTAGCTTTTAATTGTTTAAAGAATGCAACAATTAATGGTTGAATGACATGTGCTGCATTATAGTCCAGCAGCCACCGCCACTACAGTAGGGGAGGGTGGGACAAGACGGCCCACCTTAAAAGTTCTAAAAAAGAAGTTATTTTATAATTTCACAACCTAATTATGATTAATAAAGTAAAAATCATATTTTTAGCTGATTTTATAGATTTAGGGCAAAATAGACCATTCGAAAAATGGTAAATAACAATATTAAATTTTTTATTTAATAGAAAAATAACAAGTATTAAGATAAGTTATTTCATTAATTTAGAATTCGTAATTAATTCATATAATTTGTTACATTAACCAACAGGATAATTATAATTATATATAACATTAGGAACAATATATTTATAATATTAACAACATTAACTATGAAAACGTAAGACAACTCTTCTAAAAAATAATTCTTAGATATATCATTTGGAGTTATTATAAATTAATCCTCAAAATATTCACAAGTATAATTATCGGAGTAATATTCATCAACTCCTGCACAGGAATCATGAGACCACTTTTTACATTTTTGACATTGAATCCATGATTCTTTTGATTCAGAATACAGTTCATTACAGAAGAGACAGTAACAGTCATCATTTTTCATTTTTGAACAATTTTTTTTCTTCAATTTTTTTTGAGTCTTAGGTTTAGCTTCATTTTTGCTGGTCGCAGGTGTTTTTTTCTGTATATTATTTTTATTCTGCTTGTCTGGCAGCTCTTGGCAATATTCAGGACTAGTCAGAATTACAGTTTTACCTCGACGACGTTTTTTTGGCGGAGAATTTTCTGATATTGATGGCAATGGTTTGATTTCGTATGGTGTCACAGTAAATTTTATGGCCCTCTTTCTAACTTCTACATCGGGAAACTCTGAAATGACATAAATTAATACTGAATTTGAATGATATTCAATTAAAAATTAAAAAAACAAACAAACTCATTTTAATTATCAGATTATATTTAATGATTTTTTAAAATGTTACCTTCTTCGTCTGAGGTACTCAAATAATCTACCAGACGAGGTATAGATGCTCGATTGATAATAGTGGCAGTTGGACCATAACAGACATTAGTTTCTGAATAAGGCGCATCCAAATCTTCGTCAGAGCTTGCGTTATCAATAATTCGTGGTCTAAAGAAATGAACTTGACGTTTTAAAGATGGTGTGCTAGTAAAGGTCGACGGCATGTTAGTAGAAGTCGATGGTGTACTGGTAAAGGCCGACGAAATTGATTCTTGCATATCAGCTTCTTTTAATAGACCACTTAAACTTTGGCTTAATTCTTGCAAGCACTCGTCTTCAGAATCTTCTCGATCTAATACAATTTCAACGTCATTGGATTTTGCTGCTTTATTGTTTTTAGTTATTTCAGCAGGAGCAAAATCTTTCTCTTGAAAAACATTTGGGTTCGTAGGATAAATTTCTCTTTCGGAAACCGTTTATAATAGTCTCCGGTTTTGCCGCTGCTCGTAAAGCATTACTAAAGAGTGTAGGTATAATATCAGGTGTGACAACTCTACCAGGATTAGACGACAACCAACTTTTAACTTCTTTTTCATAACATGAAAATACAGGCTTCATGAAACTTACATCCAGAGGTTGTAAGCGATGAGTGCAGTGAGGGGGCAAACAGAGCATTATAACGTGGTGATTACTAGCGTAATATATCGTATCTAAATTATTGGTGTGAGTAGTATGACCATCTAATACTAAAAGAACAGGATTTTCAGTAGTCGGTTTTACATGATTAATGAACCACTTCATCCAATCAAAAAAAATTTCATGTTGTATCCAGCCTGGAGGATGACAAGCTCCCCAACTGCCTGGTAGTGTATCATTTAACAAATCAGGCTCATTCACTGACGAGGAAAAATAAATAGTGGAGGTAAAAGTTCGCCTGATGCAGACACACAGCTCTACTGTTACATTTTTTCCTCGTTCAGCTGATGTTAAAATTCCAACCTGTTTTTTACCTTTCCCAGCAAGTACTTTACCGTGTGTTTTTGGAACACTACTACACCCTGTCTCATCGACATTAAAAATACGATGAGGTTTAAACTGATAAGTTTCAATGATTTTTAGCAACGGTTCAAAGAAATTGTGAATTGCCACTCGATTAAAACCTGCAGCTTGTGCTGCTGACGTACTCTCAGGTTTACAAAGAGATAATGATGGATTGCGATTCAAAAATCCTTGGAACCAATCTTTTCCAGCAATCCCATTCACAAATGGGTGCTTGATATTATTTTTCTCAGCAAGTTGATAAACAAGTACTCTGGTTTCGAAGCTTGACAGTCCGAATAACCTTGCCTCTTCATTATTAATGAAGAAAGTGTTACCGTGCCACAATTTCTTTTAAATAAGTAACTAATTCAATTTCTTGTTCCGGACTAAAAACTGATGTGAAGTTCCAAGGTAGCTCTGCAATTCAAATTTAGGATTAAAAATTCAAATTAAAAAAAAAAATACTTTTAATTTTACAGACCTTTTGATGAAGCAAACTCAATGTCACTATTCAATTTGTATCCATTAGTTCTACGTCAAAGAGTTGTTTTTGGCACATCAAATGCTATAGCAGCCGCCAAATATCCCATTTCTCCGTTATTCACTGCTTCAATAGCTTTGGCCATAGACAACTCATTCTATTTCATTCTTGTATTTTTTTTTTGGTATTTACGCACCATTGTTTATATATAAATAATAAATGCGGGAACAATGTAATGGGAATAGAGGAATCAACATAAATTGAAAATACAAATATCTCAAACATTTACCGCGGATACAAATATAAAATCATATGATATGCATCTTGGTACTTATTTTTAACGTTTACAGCGCCACTCAATTATTTTTAGAACTATCATTATACCGACTTTCAGTAAGCCGCATTTTTTTGGCGCCAATGTTAAATTTAAATTCAGTTGTACTGTACTTGGTAATAGGTTTGTAGGAAAAATCATTTTACTCAATTTTTTTTCTGTAAATTAGGGGAACGATTGGTATTATGTTAACAATAGTTTTTTTGAGTAATATAAAAGCGAACGCAGTTGTCCAGAAGAGAGATAAAAACATTTTTGACGTGAGAAACAACTTTGCCATGGAAAAAAAAAAATTTTTTTTCTCATCATTTTTTGGAGGTGGGCCATCTTGCCCTAAAAAAAAACGAAATTTTTTTCGAAACTTCGGCAAAATTGCCGTGAATTGAGTCAAAATTGGACGAGAGTAAATCCACTTGATAGTAGAAAGCCACAAAAAATGAAAACCGGCTTAGCTGGGCCGTCTTGCCCCGGCCTCCCCTAGCTAATAAAGTGCGCAGGTGTAAAACATGTCGATTTGGTAGGGTGTCGGAATTGTCTAACAGTAAGTGTTTTTTCGAAATGTTAAGATAGTTGGATTATAAATTCAGAAAAAAATTGTCCTGCGAGATGGTCCATTGAAATGTTACATTGGATCTTCCATTTTTTTGAGAACGCATTTTTTTTTATATTCAGGGGGGGGGGGGGCATCAAAAACTCAACTTTGAGTCTGTGAGGTCTGAACCTTTGTCCCCCGGCCGCCATATCGAAAAAGGTGTGGGAGCGGTTTTTCGGCCATATCTTTCAAACTATTGATTGCACAAAAAATGTGAGGAGACATTTTTTGTTGGAAACCAAATTATTTATAACTCTGCCCTCGAAACTTTTAGTCGTGAAACCAAAAATAAGAAAGTTATTGAGAAAAAAAAAGAAAATTTTGGGAACAAATTCTCTTTTTATTGTTATAACTTTTTTGTTTCAATTTTACAGAAAAATCACATTAGGACAAATCGATAGAAGAACTTTCACCGAACAATTTTTGTGTCATCGATTTTCGAATTTCATTTATTCGTAACTGTTTTATAGCGCTGCAAATGTAACATAATTTGTTTGTACCCGTTAGTATGCATTACTATTAGCCCGGTCAAGTTAGACATGCCAGGTTAAATAAATTCTCGTAAAGCTGAAAATCGGTATGGATGTTCGAAACACCATTATGAATGAAATGTGAAAAGTCCTCATCGATCCGCCGTTTGCAAAAACATTTATTCAAGGTCTTTTGTTTATCAAATGTCTGGCGTTTTTTAGCCAAATGGTAAATTATCATAAAAATTGATACAACGATTCAAAAAGTTGTGTTCTTCATAATATGCATAAGTACGCCGCATATATAGATATATATACATATATATATATGTGGCGTATATGTATATATGTATGTATACATATTCAACTTTTTGAATCGTTGTATCTCAGAAACGGCGACTCTTGCGAAAAAAAGTACTAAGACAATTTTTATAGATAATTGCATGATCAGCAATTATAGTCCGATTTTTTTTTATAATAAAACTTACAAATCCTGAAATCAATGACGTGGGAATTGTTCGTTGAAAATTCCTCTATCGATTTGCCTTGATGTCATTTTTCTGTGAAATTGAAAAAAAGAGCTATAACAATAAAAAGAAAATTTGTTCTGAAACTTTTTTCTTTATTTGTTAATAACTTTTTCATTCTGGTTCTACGACTAAAAGTTAGGAAACCAAGGTTATAGATAATTCGATTTGCAACGAAAAATATCCTTTCATATTTTTTGTGCAACCAATAGTTTAAGAGATATGCCGGAAAATCCGTTTCCATCCTATTTTTAACATGGCGGCCGGGAGACAAGGGTACAGATCCCACGAAGTCGAAGTTAAGCTTTTTATGGGCCCCCCCCCCCCCCCCCTCTCTTGAACATAAAAAAAATTGCGTGCTCAAAAAAATGCAAGGTGATCCCTTCAAAAATGTAACATTTCAATGGACTATAGGGTCTCATCACAAAGGTACAGTGTTCGATCTCTCAGAACGGTGAAATTTTTATTTTTATTTGGTGAACATGCACTGTTAACACTGTTGACTAATCGATTTCCTTCAAGTATTGTACAAATTGAGAACCATTAGTTAATTATTAATTATTTTTCTGACAAGGGCTGACTTAAAACTTGATTTCAGTCGGTAGAAATTCCGCGCAAGTTTCGCTCAAAGAATTTTGAGGACTGTCCAAGAAATTTAATTATTTTCATAATTGTTTTTTTTTAGTTTTAGTTTTGCCAAAGCAGGTCATATATTATTACAGTTTCATTATTTCAAATAAAGTATTGATTTTGCTTACGAATACATGTGTTGCAAATTACCAAAACGACAACTACGAAATTCTTATTTTCACTATTCTTGTAGGACAAGCGATACATACCCATTTTTTAGTAGGACACTGTTTGGTTTAGGCGAAGAATGCAGTAATTTCACATATGTTTTTTTTGTCCTATGGTTATTAATGAAGAAAGTGTTACCGTGGAATCGTCAACTTCCAAACGTAGGACTGGAAAAACATACCAATAAATTTGTAGGACTATGCAGCCAATTCATTATACAAATATTTACTAAGCTGCATACCAAAAATTAGCTGGTTATCAATCATTTTTATGATCTCGTTATTCAGACATATTTCGAGCGGAGGACGCGCCAGTTATACCATCCATCTTGTAGGACAATTGTTTTTCTGAGTTTATAATCCAATTATCTTAACATTTCGAAAAAGAACTTACTGTTAGTCAGACGATTTCGACACCCTACCAAACCGACATGTTTTACACCTGCGCACTTTATTAGCTACCTCTTTGAGAATTTTCGCCGAGCGAAAACTTGGGCGACTCGTCGAACCGAACCTACTCACGAAGATTCAGCCTGTTATTAATCACTGAAAAAAAACAGGTGGTGGCTCGGGACTATTAGGATAAAGTGCAATCAACTCAATTTGCTTTTGTGTTAAAAAATCACCTAATTCCATCGTTAGATGGTATGGTATATGGTTAGAAGTAGGGATTAGAAATACTTTCAGCAATTGAAGCAGGAAGACAATCATAATTAAATACAACCTATTGGCGGCGTTGATTACCCTGCTGCATTAGCATCAAATAGTACAGTTAAAGATTCTTTCTCGTTGTTACCTCCATGCTGGCACACGCTCTTGTCCCCCTTTTCACTAAAACATTGTCACTCTTACTATTTAATAAGAATGCAGACTCGTCGCCATTGAAAACTCGATTGAGTCCAATTTTTCGGGATTTTTTTTCTTTAAATAAGTAGAATTCTCATTAAACCATTCGTGAACAGTATGTTTAGTGAGTGAAGATCTATTGTATGTTAAATTTTGAGCTTCTCTCTTCGCGATCCCAGGGTTGCGAATGGTTCATATCACTGTCGTCTTGGACGTTTATTAACGAAAGGTGTTTTACTTTTAATTTTTTTGATTAGCTTCCTCAGATAAAATTGTTGGAGGTCCTACAGGTTTATTCAGACGCGATTTTCCAGTTATCTTGTCAGAAAATATTGCTGAAGGAATTCTATACTCTTTACTGGCACTCGAGATCGACCATCCACTTTTTACAGCGTGTAAAGCAGCAGTCAAGTCTTTCAATCAATATTTTTTTCATTGCTTTTCAATGCAACGATTCTTTGGCATGATCTGGAAAAATTAAATATGTAAATGAATACAGGTAATCATTCACTATCTTTATGTAGTTTAAGCATCATTTTTAGTCCGTGTTTCATCGTTTAGTTGAATTTTTTAGTATTTTCACTTAATTTGTTGAATCCAATTGATTATTCATGAAATTGATATAATTCATATCACTTCACGGGGTAAAACCAACAACTTCCCGATTTCCGAAAATTCTCAATTTTCTTAGCGAGAAGTTAAAAATGAGGAAACCACTTTTGAAAATACGATCATTCTTAAAGTAGTCCGAGCACAAAAGCATCATCGACCAAAAAACTTAAATTTTTTTCATATGAAGTTTAGATATGTCGAATCAAATTCTAAAAATTTGAGGGGGGGGGGGGGGGGGGGGGGGGGGGGGGGGGCGGGGTGTGTGGGGTGGTGTGGGAGGGGGGGGGGGTGGCAAAGCGGCAGACAGATAATAGGTTTTAATAATTTTCTCCAAAACTGATTGATGAAAATCAAAATAAAACTGTTTAAATTAAAGTCACATTCTTAATGAAAAATTAAAAAGAAAAAGAAAACCCGCTGTGCCCATCTAATTGAAAAGATATTTAACAAGTGGGGTTGTACTTGCGCGCTAGCTACGTTCGCTCGAGCGTATTGTTTGGTGATACTTCGTTGTGAGATCGCTTTTTCATATTTGATACCAATGAGTATCACATTAATAACTTCCCGATGCTACTTCCTATCTACGCATGCAATTTGCGTTGCGACTAACAAACTATTATAAAAATAGATAGGATTCGTATCATATTGGAAAAACATAGGAGAAATCAAAAATGAAAAAGTCCAGAACTGTTGGTCGTTTTCTGGTCGTTTATTGGTCTTCTTTTGGTCGTTCGGTCGTTTGGTGATCGCTTGTTGGTCGTTTGATGGTCATTTATTAGCCGATTGTTGGTCGTTTGGCGGTCGTTTATTGGTCGTTTGTTGGTTGTTTGATGGTCACTTGGTGGTCGTTTGATGGTCGTTTACTGGCCGTTTGATGATCGTTTGGCGGTCATTTATTAGTCGTCTGTTGGTCGTTCGGTCGTTTGGTAGTCGTTTGCTAGTCGTTTGTTGATCGTTTATTGGTCGTTTAGTGGTCGTTTGTTGATCATTTGTTTGTTTGTTCGTTAACCAATTATATAGAAAGAAAGTACGAGAGAAGGAAAAAAAAGAGAAAGAGATAAAATAGGAGAATCAATATATATGTGGGAAATTTGGTATTATTTAAAAGAGTTTAACTAACACCAACTTCCTCACGTAATTATTAATCATTTAGAGAACGGGATAGAAGGATCATAATCAACTGTTTAATTTACTCTATATATCAATCGGTTTATTACTAAATAGTTAATATGAGATCACAGGAGTTTAACAGCAGTGTGTATCACGTTGATACTTCTTGGTAGGATACTTTACCAACCGCGTGTGCATCGTCTGATGGCTCGCGGAACACTCTGTCCGATTAACTGGCTCTATTCTATAATAGGTAGAAATTCCCCACCTAAGATTCCTCTAATAGTGAACAATAGAATCGCCTATTGGTGACGTATTTGTGTCCCAAATGGTTTGGCGCGTTTATTTGAATGTGGCTGACGCCACATATATATATATATATATATAGAACCGCTCGTCGAGTCGTCTGGAAATTTCAATTTCCTTGTTTAAATTCCATTTTTATACATGTTGCGACGTGATTTCAGGGAAGGAATACGCGTCGAATTATGGCCACCCAAAATGATCTCGCGATAAACTTTTTATTGCCGATAAAATAATCCCCCGCTAATCTATCGCGATTCTACAACCGCAAATTGAATTGGGCGCCAGGTACCTTACGGGCACCAATTGTGTTTCCAAATATCCTTTTTACTTCTGAAAATAATAAGGAATTAATTTCGATCTCCGACTCCCGGTTGGGAGAAACCTTCGGCGATCATAACCATTCAATAATATACCGCAGCTAGCGGACGATAGAAGGGTGTGGCTCTACAAACGTGCTGCACAAAATATATTAATAATCATCAATAAATTTGTGGAAAATGAGAATTATTTATTATCAAATACTACGCGTTTCAAATACGCGGAAAACCACATAATATGCGAGAAGCGCGATTCCAAAACTTTATTATAAAGAACAATTTTAATTAATTCATGAATATGTGATTATCCAAATGATAATACGTGGATGACTCCAAAACACATGTCTAGAGACGACAAAAACAATTACTCACACAATACATAAATTTCCATGCAGAATCATTCACTCATACTGTGACGAGGTGGCACCGGCCATCCTCGTGATATATTAAAATATTGGTATAGCGAGCGAACCCATCGTCGCTCACCAATCCTTTTGTAGTATTTTCCTGTAATTAAATATGAATGTTTAATTATCGTGGAACAATGCGGGACTGAATAGGGAAAAACTCACTTAAGTAACCTCACGTTGAGGTTACATTCATTTTATTTGTGACAAAATCTGGATCGCAGCGGTACGAGGGCACCACGAATTGGATATTGTCTTCAATAGTTCATTTTGAATCATCGATTCTGCGGCGCAACTACGCGCACCAACTTGGGTGGCGAGCGGCGCGCGCAGCAAAAAAAGAGGGAATAGACGAACGGGATTGATCGTGAAGTCAATCATCGATCTATTCCCTAATAATCATGGTAATGAAGCGCGAAATCGAGGAAGTTGGTGAAATAGAGAAATACCCCTTACGAATCCGGATCGAGGAAGAAAGAAGTAGGTCCGTGAAGAAAGGACCCCACTTCACTTCTGATAAAGACGCCATAGTGAATAGACGTGGAAAAGCAGAGCGAAGAAATAGCGAGAAATTTATAGAGAACTGTAATAGTAAAGGAAGAGGAAAAGTACAGAAAAAGTATTGAGCAAGAAGGTGAAGTGGGAAGTACAAGTATAGTGGTGAAAGTAAAGTGAAAATTGAGGAAGAAGAAGGAAGTTGAGTGGAGAATTATAAATACAGTGGTACGAGAAGCGCGGGCGATCCACGCCAACTGAATCGAAGACCCGTAATTTGAGGAAGACACTGCAATCATTAACCCTTACCGGCTATTGTCAACGTTCTCACAGTCATCCGGATCATCATCATCGAGATCAAAGATTGTAATTACCGTGAGTTTTTCCGCCGGTTTTAGAGAGAAAATCTAGCGTTCGGTGTTGCTGCGCACTTTTCATTTACATACATTTTAGACGCACATTCATTTTCGTTTATTTTTCATTTATTACTTAAATATTCCAACCGTAGACTCAACGCGACGAACCTGCGTTCCCTTTTTTTAGTTTATCCGGAATCTTAGTTCATTATTAGTGTATTTGAGAGCTATTGGTGAGAGGTGCGGGTCAACGACGGCGTGCGACGGGTAGCATGCGCGCTAAAAAAAATTGAAATATCACGCTGATGATTCGCGACTTTCAGTCGATATTCTATTTCTTATTGTTCTCGGAATTAATGTTCTACTGAGTTTTGGATAATATTAATAAATAGTAGTTATTATAGAATTAATTCTAGAGTGTCGAGTCATTACTTTCAGTATATTATAGAAACATTTGTTCGAAAACCCAGACTCTCGTTCAACAATACCCTTTTCCCTTCTGGGTGGCATCCCTTGTACTATCGCAATAAAATAATATCATTTATTAATTATCATTTCTAGTTAACGTGGGAGTAGAAAACCCACCGTTACAATACATACTACATATTATTAATACGCGAGATCGATTCCAAACCCATACGAATCCTATGCGACGAAGTATTTTATACAATCATCATTATACACACACCATACAAATAATACGCTCAGCGCGTTGCTCGAAATGCAAAGAAAGGCGTAGATGTTCCTCGAGCCTGCTGATGCTCTCTCCAATGGATATGTTCTTCCTCGGATGATTTAGGTGTTGATGGTGCTCCGATGATTTACTCGTTGTTTCTCACGAATACTGTCCAATATTCACTCACACAACTTGTTTGACTGTGCTTACGCGTTCATCGCGTTAATAATTGAGATTCAAATATTTCTTACTCACAATCCGCGAACCAAACTTTATCATACAATAGTCACTTACAAACATCCAAACTATTATTCACACTTGACTGACTTTCACAATATTATTGCTGTTAATTATCTGTCCAATCGACAACTATCCGCGTTCTTACGCGATTTATTACAAAGAGTATTCTTTTTCCGTCCCACGACGATATTCGCGTCCCAACGCTTTTGATTCGTGTCGAATACTTTTATTAATGCGGCTTTACGCTCTCAAATTTGGTCGAATACTTTATATTGCGTCTTTACGCTATAACGTTCCATAGAATACTTTTTGTTGCGTCCAAACGCTCTTACTTTCTTATGAATACTTCCCTAGCTAAATCAAGTCTACTGCGTAGTCTCTCGTTAGATTTTCGGCTTCTTGCAAGGAGTCGCGTAACGCTCCCCACTCTTTCCCCTTGAATCTTTGTTCTCTATTCATTTCGGCTGTGATGAACCTATGCCCCTGACCGGCTATTTATTCCGAATTGACAATCGATCTCACTCTCTCGCTCGCACTCATACTCACACGCATCCGTTCTCTCTCTTGCACTCATGATAGACATAATGTGACTGATGGCGTATAGATGTCAGGCGATTCACGCGTATCCAATCGTATCCCGCGCTGCCCCGCGATGTCCCACGAGGTCCTCGTATTGATTTCGTCATTGGCTAATCGGTGGTCCTTGTTCTCCTCACATTTACGATCCATAAAATTAGAGAGAGAAGTGATTAGCGAGGTGCTCGATCGCTTCACGACTCTTTGTATCCGCGTAAATTATTATTATTATTTATTTCCGAAACACGCGTTGCTGCGGCCGCGGATAGTGGCGTTTACCACGTCACAATGTTTATTGATGAAACGAAAAAACTACTCGACCGGTTCGAACAAAAAACTAACAAAACACACACACACACATACACACACACACACACACGCTACAATCTAAAAATGTGCAGCTTATGCTGAGGAGGTCCCAAAACGTCGAGATCTGTGAAAAACTCGATTTTTTATTTTCGGGGTCAAAACAATAACTTCCTATCGGGAAGTTAATAAAAAAGAACAATTCCAGAAAAGTAGCTCGCATTGATTATCTCTCAAACGAACTGGCAACACTTTCGACCATTAAAAAGAGATAAAATATATTGAAAAAAGATAGAAACATAGAGTAACAAGTTAGATTGTGTTTGCTCGCTCGCGTGTGGGGGTATTCTTGCTCGCTCGCTACGCTCGCTCGCGAGTGGGGTGCTCATATCTGGTGATAGATATTTTTTGGTGGTGCTTAATTGTAGAATCGCTTTTTCATATTTGATATCAATAGGTATCATATCAATAACTTCCCGATTCTACTTGCTATCTTCGCTTGCCAAGCCCCGCAGCAATTTCAATTTTCCCGTTAAAATCCCATTTTCAGATATGTTTATGAAATAACTAAAATACTGCTCAACCGAATCGAAGCTATATCTAATCAGCACCAAGTTACGTCGAGCCCTATCGATTATGTCATGGACCATTCAAATCGTGTTACATGTTCAGACGTAATCGTACGACAAAAAATGCTACCACATCCATACATACACATGTACATACATACGCCTTCTCCTTCCACACACACACACACACATACACACACCCTCAGAGAGACTATAAAATGAAATGGGTAGGTTATGTTAGAGAGGTCTTGAAACGTCGATATCTGTTAAAAAATCGATTTTTCATTTTCGGGTTGAATACAATAACTTCCTATCGGGAAGTAAATAATCTTAATATTATCACAGTGTAGTAACTCAACTTACAACTGTCAGGTTTTGCTTGCGTTTTTTTTTTCCGATATTTCTTTAAAAAAAAAATCAAGAAATATTTATATAAAAATAGTGAATGATATATTATAAACGTACAGTTATCATTGATATACTTTTCTGTTGATGTAAAGTTGATTAGCTATTAAAAAATAATACCACCGTAGATAAATAGGAATATGTTCAAAATTACAAAATTAAAAACATTAAACATTCATTTTTATAATCTATTATTATTTTCATCTAAATCCTTGAAATTTTACTTTTTTCTAATAATTTCTTCGATTTTAAAACACAATTTTTCAATAATCGCTCGTGATTTGGTCACTCGAGGCTTATCACCAACTCCCTTTACAAACAAAATTGTTGAACCTTTAGAGCCATTTTCAATGAACGATTTTACAGTTTGCTTTTTACTTGTTCCAGTTTTTACAGTTGTATTAATCATTGTATTCGAGATACCACTATAAGCGTTTTCCTTATTTTTGGAATCTCGATTATCTTTAAAGAAACATAATAATGAGGGCTATAGTAATTTCGCTTCACGTTGCTGTGCTATTTTATGCATTCGAAAATTTAGAGAAACAGCTTTTTCTTTCATATCTTCTGTTGAAACATTGACCTTGTTATGTCCCAGTATTTGCTGAAGTGTCAAAACATCACAAGTCGCATTGCGCGCATTTTTCATTACGTTTGCACCAAGTATCATTCCGCCAATATTGTAAGCTGGAATTTTTTCTTTGCCTGCACTCTGTCAGGTAATTTTTCTTTCAATACAGGCAAAGTATCGATAAAACCATTGACAACTGTTTGAAAGTCATCTAATAATTGTAATTTAGCATTGAATTTTTATAAATGTGGTGCATCAAAACTTAGACAATTATGCGCAGCTAATAGAATTTTTTTATTCATAGATTTCATAAGTTTAGGCACATTATTACAGCAAATGATTTCACGAAATATTTCTGGGTAACAGATACATTTGCGGTGGTGATTGGAACGTAAAACATGTTTTTTGGGGCTCTAGACTAACCTTATCACGACGTCGTCAATTATATATGGCTATGAATGACCTCAACCTTCATTCCGCTTCCCACGGTGCACCCACACATCGGCCTGCAGACACAAATAAGGTGCCTGATATACTGGACTTCTTTATGATAAAAAATAGCCAAAGATGCATCGAAGAGTGGATTGACCTTTCATCTGATCATACACCTGTTATAATCAATATGCAATGGAAAGCTGTACAGGTTAAGTATCCTCAAAAACTTTACAAGAACAAAACCAACTGGGACAACTGCAGGACTAAAATAACAGATTCCATAAAGGGTATAGCTGGGTTAACATAGAAAATTTGCCCCCGCGTCTTTTTTGACTCACACTTGGGAGATCGATTTGGTGTCGAATGAAAAAATTTCACCTAAATTCGATTACATCATTTTTTTACAGTAGAATTAGGAATTAATTGATAATGATTTTTTCCCTGATTCTTATGAGTCAAAAACATCAAAAAATGATGTATTACGTCTTGACGGTAGTTCCAATCGATAATTATTTGATGCTTTCAATTATTGAATATGTAGATGATCCCTTTTCGATTCTGGGAATAGACTTTGATTGTTTGCTTATTTGATTGATTGATGATTTCGTTGATTCTTGATGATCGTCGTTGTTACTTGTATTGGAATATTTCCCAATCGAAATCGTATTAGAAATAATTTGAATTTAGATAAAGTTCCGAGAATGGTAGGGGATCGTGTGCTATGCCACTGTTATGCACAGGTGACGGATTTGGATGTTGGTTGAGTTCACTAATTCATTTTATCTTCGATGAACTTGAGCTTTACTTGATTTATTGATTATAGATGATGTTTAGATTATTCGTATACATGAATGGAAATCGACAGATTCCACTTAAATTGAGATTTTGTGTTATTTAGTTGCTTTTGTACATGATTCACTGACTGACGTTATATTAATTTTATTAATGATGGAAGGATATGGTAGACGGATATTCGTCAGCTATTTCTGTGTAAATTCGCGAACGTTCTGTGTTCCCTTGTGCTGGACAAGACTTGACGTTTGCTGAGTTTATGTCTTTCTTATCTTCACGATGTTCCTACGTAAGAAAAGTGCTGAGGATCTCAATTCAGATGAATTCGTTCTCTGTTTGGTCAGCAAGTTTTGAGTGAATACAATTTCATTATTTTATATCTCTTAGAAATCTGATCAGCCAGCGTTAGCTCGACCGGATGTAACGTGTCTTATGAACTATAGAATGCTTATTTTATTATACGCATGAATCAGAGATTTATTATTTACTGTAATAATGTGATTGTGTATGAATTTGGGGATTTGGGTAAAGGGATGGCCAGTACGTAACAGATGTGATCACGATTCTTAAAATAAAAGCCGATTTTTAGCAAAAGAAAGAACATTAAAATCTTTTTTTTTTCAGAATTTCTGAAAGGTGTCACTCACCGAATTTTGTCAGAAAATGTCTTCTATACACCTCTATACTCAGGTATTTTTTCAAATATTTTCAAGTGGTGGAACAATACAGAAAAAACCAAAAACTCATTTGCTTCCTAGAATCATGCGCTTAAACAAACGTTTCTATTGACGAAACATTTGTATTGAGACTATTTCTACGTTCAAAAATTGAATAACATTGGAAGTTATTGTGTTATTCTATCTCTCATCATCATTATAAGGGTCATTTTTTATCCTCAAATAGTGTTTCGGGTGATTACTTCCACTAAAGTAAGTGACATTTCATATTTAATCTGTTTAGATATTTCTACATTCCTAATACATAATTTAAATCTTGATTTGAGAATGGATGTTGACAAAAAATGCACTGATTGTAACATTTATTTGCTTTGAGAAGTGTTGAGTGATCATTTTCTGGTCGTACACTTTTAGTGATTACGAGCCGCCGTTTGTGGTAAGACTAATCAACGTTTAGTTCGGCTGAACACACCCAATGATACTTTTTGTAGTAAGCGTCGAGCAATTTTGAAAAGACCACCTAAACGTAAGAACACTGATGACTTATCTTCAGAACAAATGAGTATCGAAAGCCAGCCAATTTTTTCTCAATCCTCTTCCACTACTGTTGCGTCTGTGTCATCAACTGAAGATCCTCCATATGTTGTTGAAGAAAGGATGTAAAAAGAATTCAAATTTGTGGAGTTGGGGTTTCCTCGAATCATTTTGACTCACAAATATTGTTGCCTTTGTGGATCATCAACAAATATTACAATAGTTCCATTCGACACACGCAAACAAGTGTTCTCAAAGAGACGAATCTTTGTCCGTAGTGGAAATCGGTGCTGTAACGATCATATTATGAAACAGCGGTTCTACGATGAAGACTAATAATTTTCGGATCCATTCGAATACCAGCGTATTTGAAGTTTGACATTTGGAAAGATTACTTGGGCAGCACATTATTGGTACTGATTCGTCCACAATTGATGAGGGTGACACGCGTTTTGATCCCCGGACAAAATATCCCCGACAAAATATCCCCGACAAAATATCCCCGACAAAATATCCCCGACAAAATATCCCCGACAAAATATCCTCCGAAAAAATATCCCCGTGACAAAAAATCCCTGTGACAAAAAATCCCCGTAACAAAAAGTCTGTAATAATAA
>JAPYZF010001044.1:0-20156 GCA_030523045.1 Meteorus cinctellus
CCACTATTCATCCTCCCATGTAACACTACGGTCATGCTGTTAATAACGACATGTTGTGTCATGACAAGTGAAAACTACAGACACACACACACACACACACATACATACTACATGCCAAAAATGTGCAGGTTATGTTCAGGAGGTCTTAAAACGTCGAGATCTATGAATAACTCGACTTTTTATTTTCGGGGTAAAAACAATAACTTCCTATCGGGAAGTTAATAAATGAAAATAAATATTATTGAGCGTAATTTGTATGAAATTCACATGGTTATTAATTTCCTATAAGGAAGTTATTTCCTAGAAGCAAATTTATGTCGTACGATTACGCCCGAACTAATGACGCGATTTGAATAATCTATGACGTAATCGATAGGACTTGATTTGATGTGGTGCTCATTAGATTTTGGTTCGATTCGCTCGAGTAATTTTTTAGTTTTTTCATCAAGCATATCTGAAAATGGAATTTAAACGAGAAAATTGAAATTTCTCCGGGACTCGACGAGCGACAATAGCAAGTAGGATCGGGAAGTTATTGATGTGATACCTATTGGTATCAAATATGAAAAAGCGATTCGCCAATCAAGCACCACCAAAAAATATCTACTACTAGATATATGAGTACCCTACTCGTGAGCGAGCAAATGCAACCCTACTTGTTTTGTGTATGGAATGGGGGTGAATTTCTATAATAATTTGCAATGACAATTAATGATTATTTGTCTCAGAGGTTTCTATTGATCCGTAGATTGATGATCCCGATTGCGTGATTGATGCTTTATCTGGTATTGAATATAAAATTCAATGGTACGTTGTTACTTCGGATCGCGTATAATATTGCGCAGAAATCGCAATCCAGACTTTTCAGTATTATTTTCTTTGTTATTAAATTATCATTCGATTCCGCGTATACTAAGATGTCAAATAACATTTCTAGTACTTTTCTTCCGAATGCTGCATTCTTGCTGGAGAGCTCGCTTGAGAATATTGGTCGCCAAAGGTTGCTCAGCGCCAGAAGTCCGGGAGATTAATATCGATTAACGAAATGTTGGAGATCACTTCTCCGTGATAAAAATTGCGAACTGAATCATTCTTATCTTGTATTAATCATTTCAAATTTGCATTGATAACCTCATTCGACGTATGCTACTTCCGCGGGCCTGTTCACAATATATGTATGCTTCCCACACTATAGATATCGGAATTTCACCAACTGATCAGAAACTTCTCTCTTCATAATCGTTTGTCAATTTATCTATTTTTCCATTCCCTCTGACCTTTTCTTCTATTTTCTCCGGGGACTTGTTTCAACGATTTGGGTGAAATGGACTCAATTTCTCCCTTTCTCTCAATCTCTCATCCTCTCACTATATATTGTGTGTCCATGTTGGATAAACATCAACGTAAATAATTTACGAAGAAATAGGCGCCACTATGTTGGAGTTGTCATGGAGACAGATTACGTTGAAAGAAAATTGTGCATAGGAGTAAGCTGGAGAAGAATACCACACATACAGACAGACAGGCGGATAGACATGTATGTTTACAAACAGAGCGAGATTGGAACTCTTTGGAAGAGATATAAGGATGGAGCTTTCACGAAATTCTCTCCTGTGTTCCCGCTGTTTGTTCCACACTCTCTACAATCACTCTCCACCACTCTTCTTCACCATTTTTCGTTTCTTTTCTTTTTTCTTTCAAAGTTAAAACATTTATGGCCAGGAATCCGTTCGGTCGAGTAGCAATTTATCTCATACATAATTTCCCGAGAATTTCGAAACATCGCGCCCAAAGAATTGATAATGCCATCACTTCCACATATATATATGAATTCACCTTTACCCAGTATCTATCCACGATGTTCGTTCTAAACTTTTCGTGTATCTACTCTCCCACACTTGTGCCCCGTTTTCCTCGAAGTTTTCAAACTCCGAATATTCGCACTCTTCAAAAATTTCTTCAGCACTAAGAATGTAACGCCAGCACTACAAAATAACTACTGTTGCATTATAGTTAGTTTGAATTTTTAATTAATCATCCGATGTTATTTTTCTTCTATTCATATTGATGAGTTCGAGGGGGTTGTAAATTAAAAAGAAGACAGTCCAAACGCCTCAGAATTCATGTTTATATCGTTGCCACTTTCTTTTATTTTCAGTTGGTCATGAAAAATGTCATAAGAAAAGATGCTTCACAGAGATATTAATTTCGTACTTGCAACGAGATTGATTGTAATTATGGAATTTATTTGTGCGAGCACCCACGGCAATCTCTAGAAATATGATGGTCATAGATAAATTTATTTTACATAAATTAATAAAAATTATGGCGTTTACAGCCAATTTGGGATGTTAGGCACCGCTGTTGCCTTGAGGAAATCATCCCTTTGTGAATATTATATTGGGTATTTTATGTTAGTTGTGTGCGTGATAGTTCTTGAGGAAAGTTAAAGATGAAAGAAAATGTATAGATGAATGTGTAGTTGAAGTGATTTGGGAGACGCAGGAACGTGTGGTAATGGTCAGACGTAGTATTAATCGTAAATGCCGATGATCTAGATTTTGTGCAGATTTCTAGACGAAGGAAGAAAGAGAATTGTAAATGGCTGGCGAGTGACCATCTTGAGGACACTTGTTGCGTGAGAGTACGTATAGGCGTGTAGTGATTTTTGTCATGAATGGGTTTGGGGAACAAAGAGTATAAGTTTGGTTTTTAAAAAGTGCCGTTGAGCAAATGGGAGATTGGGTCGCTCGAAAATAGAAAAAAACCACATCGTGACTATTTTGGAAGGTTGAGTTCTTAGAAATGAGACCGAGTCTTTCTGAGTTCTGTACGATATAATGTTTAATATGAAACTTTATTTTGGTCGATAAGCAATCGGTGAAGATGGAAGGTGTCAGCAAAATGAAAGTCAATGTTTCCAATCTTCAAATTGCATTAGTAATGATACTAATTTTCAATACCGCACTGATAATACTCATAGTTTGTGATGCATGAGTATAACATAATAAAATGTCTATCATAAGCTATATTACATCTTCTCTTCTAATGAATTAAAGATTTGAAGTCATTTTCAGATGCTTTGTTCACGATGTAAACAGTCATATACTTTCCAAAAACTGCAATTGTTCGTATCGGAGTACCTTCGGCCACTTTCGAAATCTTTTTGCGAAATTGAAAATTCTCAGTTTCCTCGATGAGTATATAGAGAGAAGTTCCAATTGATCATCCATTTTTATTCCCTTGTTTTATGAGAAATGGTTTGAAAAAACGGTGAAAACTTTTCCAAATGAAATCAGATGGGTATGTGGTCCCACTTTGTGTATATAAATATGATCATAATATTACAGGTTGAACACTATGTTGGTACATGATTAGAAGAAAAAAACTTCAAGTGATTAACACCAAATTGAACGTTTCATATGGATACAAGTTCGAAATAACAGTAGTGTATTCGTCTAGTTGTGTTGGTACGTCATTAATTTCGTAGGATTCATCTTCTTATTGTAAAGACGTCTTTTGCGCGGTTTTGTATCAATTATTTATCACTACTCTATCTATATACAAATAGCAGTGGCACTTAATCCGCTATATTTTTGGTCTTATCAATTCTTAAGAACTCACGAATATGATATTTTTCCCTGTGTATGAAGATGTAAAAAGATTATAACATTGTTTCGTTTATTTGGAGTGTTTGTATTATCCTTAGCAACAAAATGTAAACTGTAGAAATTTCCGGGTTATTCATTCTAGACTTCTCTATTTAAACTTTGTACCGTTTTGTCTCGAAATCATTTGTCGTTGAGAATTCTTGTAGCACTACTCTATCTGTAACAAAAAGGAGGTGTGCATGACGTAAATTGACTTTCGTAAATTTTGCTACAACTTCGTGTAAAAGTTCATTAAAATTCACTCTGTAACAAAACCTTTGATGCAAAATCACCTTAACACGAATAACTTCATTTCTACTTTAATGATAATACTTTCGTTCATTACACTATAAAATTCGCGTTTAATATTGTAGACACTTCTTCAACAGTCGGAGAGGTTTTGCATCATGATCACGTTAAAAACAACAAGTTTCTGAGTATTTTGTGAGCGACAACAAGAATTTCGATGAAAAGCGAAACGAATGCAATACTTTTAGTGACGTTCACGATGGCGAATGGGGAAACACTAGGAGAGTAAAAATATATTTCATAATATTTTATTAATTTTATGTAGAGTATTTGACACGCATACATGAATATTAGTGAGTGGCATAACTTCATGTTTACAAGATAGAGTTGAGGTCAGAATATGTGCAGTCACATCGTATTCTTTGATATACCAAGGTAAAACACACGCAACAAGCGCGCCCATTCACTACCGGCTGTCATAATCAGAGCGGCTTTTGCACTCGTGGTGCGCACATTCACGGCCTGATTCGAGAAAACACACGGTTCTTTTCAAAAGCCTTTGATCGTAGTCTCAAACTACATCACTTATGTTTATCTCCGTGTATACCCATACATATCGTGCAGATTACACTAACTTCCCACAAAATGACTGGCTTTCTCCGTTTTCGGCTTTGTTGATATTCTGCCCAGAGAATAAAGGAATAAGAGTTACATACTCCAGCATACACCTACACATACACATTCATACATGTAGAAACTCGTTGAAACGAGTACGAAATGTCCTAAAAGATGAACATGCAAGTGCTGAAGAGGAAGTTAACTATTCATCTACTCGTAACGAGGTCGCGTCGTCGCTAAGCGTAAATACGAATAAAAAGAAACAAAAGAACAGAAAATGGAAAAAAACAGTATCCATTAGGGATGAAAAAGGTTAAAGTTGAAGGGGAAAATACAGGGCGAGAATAAATGAACGAATACTTTGTTCATCAGCCATGTGCGGGTTTCTGGGAGTTTCAATTAGAGCAACACTCAAGCGTAGTGAATATAATTTCTTCTCAATTACATTCCCCTTGACGTGAAGATAGGTAGGATATACAAGTGGTGATGTTAGTAATGTTGGTGGTGGGTGGAAGCTCAATGAATGGTGCTTCGTGATTCATTTTCATCCGCGTATTTTTTTTTTTTTTTTTTTTTTCTTTCGCTCTTAATCGTCAGATAAAATAGAACAGTAGAGTAGAGTAGAGAAGCATATTGGTCGCGAAAGCCAAACTATGTGTACTCGCAAAAATGATGGGTGGCCACAGGATATATAACGAAGGGGTCGGCAGAGAGGGGATGTTTCATTTCCCTGTTGAGAACGGTGCTCTTGATGTCTCATGTATACACAAACACTCATATTACAGCCGGGAGATACTTTTAATCGAAAATGGTGCATGAATTTTAAACACTAGAAAATATTTACTTTACGGAGACGAAGCATCTATTCATTAGCATCATTTATTTTTTGAACGATGATTTTTTCATGGTTTCTGTTTCTATTATTTCTTTTGAGTCTATAATTGCGGTTATTAACAAATTCTTGAATTTTTATAGTTACGCAATATTTTTGTTTTCATTTGCGTCCATCGTTTCATATTTCTCTGGCTGCTTCACAATACTTTATTTTTCTTTCTCCGCCATTCCGTATTTGAATAGAGACGAATATTTCAGAAAATGTCATAATTCACACGATCAATTTTGATTATTATGTGTTGAAAAAAAATCTATTTTCTAGCACAAAATTTGTTTTCTTAACATGAATATATCCAGAAGTCGCATACGATGAAAAACCTATCAACAAGTCTAAACCAGATGGTGAAAAAAAGCATTATCGAATGTGGTTTTTAATTGTGAATCGTGCCGAAATTGTTATGTAATTGAATTAATATTTTTCATGTAAGAGGAACATGAAAGATCACGTAATAGATGTTGAAATCGCGTATCGCGAAATTGCTCTTTGATTCGGAAACAACAATATTTCACCCGCTAACAATGGATGAAAAACATCTCACATAGGTATTTCATTTTCGTCTGTTGCATTTACGTGAACATCACACTTTCCAACAGATATGCACATCATATATATTTTTCAACCGAAAATGTGTGTACGAAAAATTGCACAAACAGTTTTCGTTCATTCACATTTTCTCATCAAACGATAATTATTGCAATTATCATAGTTTGAAAAAATGTGCGGTGATAATTACACATACGAAGATGAAGCAAAAGGCGAGTATATATGGATACAGAGCGACACAATAGAATAGCTAAGTCGTGCTGGTTGTATCGCGCAAGTAGCGTTTCCATAGTAGTAGAAATGACCTAATGTAGGTCAGCCATTCTACCAGGAAAAAATTCTCCTTTTCCCTCTGGGGCATTTTCGTTGTTCATAAAATAGTTGTAGTGGAAGAAAAAAAGACAAAGTATTTGCAACATTACTCAAAGTCTATTGTATTGTGGACATTACTATTACAAAAAATGCTTGGTAAAGCCAAATTGGCGTGTGACCTTTTCTCCAATACTCGACCTATTCACCATTTGTGTATGCCTTATCGATTAAATCATATATACTCTCTGCGATGATATTGCCTTCTCATCATGATCTCACGCGTTGTATAATTTTTATATTCATTTTCTTTCTTCTTCATCATATTCGCGCCCTTTAACCAATTATTCTTGCCTTTCGTCTCTCCCATGTTTTTCATCTTGCCCTGAGTAAGTATGTATATAGTCCCTCTTATTTCCCCTTTTTTTTTGTATTCTCTCTGCCTCTTGATATTGCGCGTGCAATTACGTTTGTTTGCTGTCGAGTGAAGATCTCTTGGCAATCTCCTGATTCCATTAATATTCTTCCTGGGTTGTGCTATTGATTTTGCCTTGAAGATAACAGACCCGCGTAGCCATGTGTTAACGAGGGTTCCGCAGCAACTGCCCCGGCTACGCCGTTCCTTATTTTTTCATTGCACCATTAACGGTTTTCAATTTTTTCGTCTCTTCTTTCCCCCACAGTTATTTAACTGTGGAACATTGACCTTCAATGATCAAATGGATAATTCCTGATTAATTCCGTTGCCATCTGGGTATGAAAGCTTTGCATATATTTGATGGGAAATGAGATTTTCGCAAGAGGTTATAAAACTTTTCAGTTTCAATTATCTCATGGCAAATGCGGGGATTATTGATGGTTAGTTATCAAGCAATGTACAAAGTGCGAATACGATTTTGACAAAGTTTTATTCTATATTCATATTGGAGCATGGATGGCAAAAATTTACATGGAGAATGAACAAGACACGAAACTATCATATATTATCCAGAGATTCACCATACAGGGTTGATCCTTTACAACACGCAAACCAACAGTATTTGCAAACTCCATCAACTCGATACGGGAATAATAGCATAGCGCTGTAAATAAATTTATCGTGAATATAATCTGACTCACAAACCATTATATTATTGGAAAAATCGACTTCATCACTGTTTCATTCACGGATTGTGCATTAATAACTACGAATCGAATGGAAAAACAGTCGATATGTAGTGCCAATCGCATGTGGAAACGGCGCACCATTTTTGTTTCTTCTTTTCCCAATTCTCTAATAATTCTAAGAATTTCCCACTTTATATTATTTGCTTGAACGTTTAATTTCAAATAATACAATGATGAAATTGCCACGATACTCACTTCAGGTTACAACACTTCCGTTAACAAGTGAATCATGATACTCAAATTTCTTTTTTTGTGTGGCATTCGACCATCATTAACTTTCAGACTTCATGGATTGAAAATTAGCTTTTATTCGTTTCACATGAATTTTCGTTCATTTTGTTGGATTCCGCAATTTTCATCTCAAGTACACCCTTTTTTTATTGAAAGGAAAAAAAAAAAAGATGAATGAAATAAAAGTAAGATTTGAATCATTAAATTCATTATTTATGCATGCGGTCAGTTCAACGATATTTTACTTCCCATATCATTTCGACTCTTTGTTTCTTTTAATTTTTCTTTTTTGCTGCTAGTGACGGTCGATAGAAATGAGATAATGACTGATGATCGTAAATTTACTCTCAGGTCTTTTTTTAACACATCGTTGTGCGGGCGCGAAAAAATAAATTTATTGTTGAAAAGAACACAACAATTGATCGCAACGAGTACATACGTACGAATGCAAGCATCGCGCATCTTTTTTATTATTATGTTTTTTTTATTTCCTTTTTTCTCTTTATTTTCATGTGTTTTTTTTCTGGCAGTAGAGAACTTTAATACGATTTTTTTGTTGCATAGTTGGACGAATATACATAGGGAACGTTCTAGCTATGAAAATCGATAACTCCACGCGCGTTAGTTTGAACAGCAAAGACTCGTTATCCCGAAACGGCGCACCAGAGTTATCGCACCACATGATCCATGCACTATTTTTTATGCATTTGCGTATTTTACAAATTTATACGGCGCATTGGCGCATGTGCATAAACGTATGCGCCTCATCTCTGGAAATTTATCCAATCATATTTGGCTCACGTACATTTATACAATTGAC
This sequence comes from Meteorus cinctellus, assembly GCA_030523045.1. Lineage (NCBI taxonomy): Eukaryota > Metazoa > Arthropoda > Insecta > Hymenoptera > Braconidae > Meteorus > Meteorus cinctellus. The sequence goes on from JAPYZF010001044.1 coordinate 8,483, forward strand.
TAATATTCTCAACTGTACTCAATTCACAGAGAGTGGAATGTTCCTAGCATACAGTCTACGAATTATATTTTCAACGGAATACGTAGAGTATAAAAGAACGAGAAATAAATGAAGTAAGTCATATAGATACTTAAAACAAACATTCATTAGATTTGAGGTGTGATGGGAAATCTTCGAATATGAGTCGAAAATAATGATGACATGTAAATGGAAGTGAAAATCAATAGATTCAATAGTGTCCAAAAATATGGCGTGACATGTCGGCAGACGAAAAGCCGTTGCGAGCATCATTTCAGACTACAAAATGAAAAAGGGATAGAACGAGATGCAGAAAATTAAGAAAAACAATTGGTCTCTCTATTTCCTTCGGAAATCCAATTTCATGGTGAAATAGACAACTACTGAGGGAATAATACTCAGTAATATAGATATATATACATATAGATAACGAAATATACTCGGTGGACGATGAAAGCCGGAATATTATGAAATGCCAATAAAGAGTCTTGGGAGGCACGATTCCGCGCGCAGAAAGGTTCAAGTCCAATTTGTCGCATAACTCGACAACTAACCGCCTTCTCTTTCACAATGTTTTTTAGCACAAACTTTTTTAGTAGAATAAGCCTGAGGGGTCGTAGAGAAAAAGGAAGAAAGAGTGAGTGCGACAGGAAACAAGAGAGCAAGGGGGGGGGGGGGGGGGGGGGGGGGGGGGGGAAGGGGTTGGTGGGGTGGGTGGGGGTTCACCGTACCTCCATTTATGTCATGATCCCTCCTACTCCCAATTCAACCCGCCATCAACAACGGCATAACTGAAATTGCCGATCGATTCATCGAAGATTCCATTTTATTTTCATCATTCTCACTCTATCGTCGTTTCTGACCCATCCTATCTTATTCGCTATCGCACTCTCAACTTGAAATCACGTTATGTCCGATTCGATGCGTCCAGTCAAAAGTTCCTATTAAAAGTTCCCGCGTCAATCTTATATAGCAGGAAGCGAGTTTGGACGAAAGTAGAGATTGGAAATTGACGATTAAAATTAATTTTTCTTTAGACCGTATGATGGTATTTCGTTTTTTATTCTTTCATTTTCACTTCACAATTACCATCACTTCTCGTGTTCTTCTACTAATATATAGGTACATTTCCTTTGAATATTCTTATTTTTTTTCTTAGTCAACTCTTCAACTGTATTTAATGATTAAAAAGTTCGCGTTTTATTTTCGTTATAATTACTTGTAGTCGTAACGGTGAAATTCCTGACGAATGAACTTTCGACGTGACCCCGTTTACCAGACTCTCATTGAATTGGCCCGCGACACCCATTTACTACATCGACTTAATGGAGACTTTCGTTGCACCGTGCTTGTTTGACAGTTACCAGCAGAAAAGAGATGGAAGAAACGACGGAGTGGAGAGCTTTAGAAGAGTGAGGGCGTGAGAGAAGTGATTATACCAAAATTTCTAGAGATCTCTTCACACTCTGACAGATGTTATTTCTATTTATTGTTCTTCATCATTTCTAGTACGAGTGAGAAATTCAGTGCCATTCTTGGCTTATTATAGCCAAATAATTCTCCTCAGAATTCTTACTCACGGTTCTCTGGTAGTCACAATTTAGCACCCCCAAGTTCTGAATACTGTGAGAACGGTTGAATTATATTTCTGTTAGATAGATACAGACATATATAAAATAACGACTCTACTACATCTACAGGATGATAACCCAAATTTTATACAAATATAACGCCGACATCCCATTTACATTGCACAATTATTCGTGTATGAACTTCATCATCACATGTTTATAACATCAGCTTGAGGGATCTTCTGATACATCGTAATGTTGGATAGCAAAGTTGGCGCGGTTAATAGTTTGACGTATGAATATTTTGATGGAATCCGACATTTTCATATTATTAACTCGGATAGACATGTTTTCAATCAATGGTTTCGCTAGGTGAATAGGTGTTTTCCCTTGACTTCTCCTTGACAATCGGTAAAACATAAATATGTTAGTATCAAAGTTGTAAACTGATAGAAAAATTCAATAATTTGAAATCGATTCTAGCATATGCATTATCGATTTCACTGTAAGACGCTTACGTGACATTATCCTGAGTTTGAACTTTTACCAGTGAAAAACGAAAGATATGAGAGAACAAAGGTGCAAGTTCTATCGGCTGTAAATTCAACTCGCAGGTGGCGAGAAAAGAGAAGATATAAAAATAACGAAAACTATTTTTGTGGGAATTGGGGACAAGCCAACTCTTGAGAATGCATGATAAAAAGGAGAGAATGATGGAATGTCGATGATGTCGTTTTTATTCATGGGAGCATCGAATGGGAAATTAGTTGGAGAGATCGATGACTCAACATCGATCCCAATGAATGCCAGTATATAGGCAGAGAATAGACGACGAAATTATGGATAGGAGTGCAAAAAAAGAGTGGTGTCTCCGACGTATTGGTTCTCACACCAGTCCACATTGTAACCAATTCCAAATCAACATGAGTTTGAAATCAGCGAGGAATTCACAAATGTGTTCTTCGTAAAAAGGCGTCAAACTTTTCTCTCCATAAAGTTAGACATTTCGAGGAAGCTCAGCTGCGCGTTTTAAAAGAAAAAAAAAAGGAAAGGGGTGGGAGACCAACGAATATACTTCGAATTAAAGTCAGTAGAGGGTGTCCATATGATGATGCTGGCAATACTATGGTGCTCGATAGCACTATCGAATATTTCCTTCGTCACGACGAAAGGAATCTCATTAATTTACCAGTCGCTTTAGTCACTCGGTGATGTCAAAACTTTTTTCCACATTGGAATGCGGCACTCGCTTTCCTCTGACGCTTTAGCGTTCCTGTATGAAATGGCGTCGAATGAAAGGACTGGATGGACCGAGGGGTTGAAAAATCAAGGGTTCATTGAAATTCTCTGTTGACATCTTTTCAGTAGCAGCAGTAAGGAATCTCTCGTTATCTCATTCAATAGGTGAAGAAAAAAGAAGACGGAGAATTAAATAGAGGAGAATGGAATTTACAGATACTTTCAGATAAGTTTGAAGAAAAGTCTCTTTCCAAATCCTCATCGCGTGCTCATTTGCGGAATACTTCAATTAATTGAAAATATCTATGATCACGATTACATGGGTACACCGGTGTTAAGTAATTTTCAATAAAGTTTCCCTATTCAACATGCTGCAGTAAATGTGAATCCAACATCAAAACATTGAATGATATCGAATTTATTCGTCGTTATCCTATCAGAATCTCAACAATTCGAATCCCAACTAAATTCCAGCATGGAAGAGCTGACTCAGTATATTGACAACAAATTTGGTTCATGTATGAACGACTTCATACTTAATAGTCACATAGTGTTTCATCGGCCGAAATCCAACAGCAGCACAAGCGCGAGAACTGCAATGCTCGCCAGTAGTTCAATATTAACTCACGAATTAGCCGCTCTGATGTTTATTTATGTTTCATACATTGTTTCCAAAGAAAAAAAAAAAAAAAATAGAAAAATCGTCGAAAAATAGAATTGTGAATCAACAGTTGTGATGCCCATTTATGAATATAAGGGCTACAAAGTATAAAATCAATATGTGCCCACAAGCACCAGGGAGTGAAAAACAAAAATAATATGATGAACAGGACGATGTAACATCACATATCATACGGTGAAAGAAGTTCAAGTGACTCTGACAACTTTTACAATACATTGAACCATAATTAAGTGAACTGAGAAATTATCAATGCATTTTTTACATCGGCCCACTGGCTTTGTTGTAGTCGTGTGTTCATGTGCCCATACGCTGGTATTTCACGCAGTTCTTCGCTGATGTCATAAATACCTATGGACTCGACAATGCGCGGTAATTAACGATCGTTCGTATCGGTTGTAATTCCTGCGACTACCAATGTACGCCGATAATTAATGCGATCCCCTTGCCAGTGACCCAACGAGAAATTTCATTTCGTTCCGTATTCTTCCCCTCTTCCGCTTCATTCACTTTCTCTTGCATTACATTCCACTTATTTCTTATTTTTGCATTTGCTTATTACCAATTGCACACGTGCTACTATTGAAAATATTTATTGCAATAAAACTCTAACTTCATATATCGGTTGCGGCGTAAACAGAGGACTTGAAAAATTGCTGACTTATAATGTTTTGAGCATGTAATTGTCATATTTGTTGTGTTGTTTGTATTCAAAGCGAATCTAAGGAGATCAATGCTATTGCTGATTGTCCGAAGCAGAGCAATATCTGCGTGCATATGCCATGACAGGACATTCATTGAAAGGAATCTAGATGAAATTTCATAATGTCTGTCATTTATAAAGAAGAAGCAAAACGGAAACACAAATTCTCTATATTCGTCGTACTTCGCGCACTGCTACAATGAGCATGACATTCGCACGCAACAGAATAAAATTCAGAGCTTGAACATTTAGCTACTCATTTTTTGAGATTAATTCGAATTTTCAGATGCAACAAACGAGTTATTAATTTTCTGCCATGCGCAATACACCACTTATACATTAAGAAATATATAGTTGGGTTATAGATATAAATTCGATGATAAATACTCAGTCTCTTCATATCCCTTCTCCATCTATTGTTATAACCTATGAAAACAATAAAATAAAAACGAATGGTGCGATGTATTGCCGATATTAGGAGCTATATTTCGAACATAGTAACCGGAATTATGAGCTACTACATTGTAACGTACTGCTGAATCTACTTTTTCTATTAGTTCATAAAGAAGCTTTTCATTTAATCGAAGATAGTGACATTTTCTAATGAATGGTAAATATTCTGCAACATACATATTTGTTTGATCGATGAACTACATTTGCAGGTTTCTACTTGATTCAATCACTCCCATGGCTCCGCCGAAATGAGTGGTAGATACCTCTCACTCCTTAGGTTATTGTTAAAACTTTCCTGTAGAGGTTTCTCTGATAAAATTTCATGCAACGTATAATATATCATGAAAATCTTTCTGCCCTTGTATTCACGTTGAACGCACTCACCTCATGCTTTTTCGTTATATAATACTTGCTCCATGACTACTTTATAATCCAACTTTGTCTCCCAAGCGTGCAGAGCATAGCTGGGTTGCAAACACTGTAATATATATTATATATATATATATATATATATATATACATAGATGTTGAAAACTTTTCCCAACGAGCTTCAAACTCGCAAAACCACGCGGCGCGTTAAGTACGACTCCATTGACTTTCTCTCTCTTTCCCACCATTGCTCCCGCCCTCGCGCGCTCAGCTTATTTTCTGTAATATTCGCTTGCCACACAACGTCCACGAATAATGTTCAATACCATACTATCCCGTTCTAATATTATCATGTGAATTGTTTGATAAACGTTAATTACATTTGGAATATGTTGCGAAATTAGTTGATTGAATTGAATTATCAATGCGCATACATATGAGCGTTGTTGCAATATGTTGATAGTATTGGTGATATTATTGATGCAACATACGATATTCAAATTCGGGAATGCTAAAGAAATTTTTAGGGATTTCGAACACGACCCTCCGGATTCATCATTGTAGTGATAATAAAAAGTCAAATTTCTGGACAGGATAAAATGGGCTACGCTTCAACATTGCAGTTACGACGGTATGACAACACTTGTTGAACAAAAGAATGAACAAGAGGTTGAATATCAGATAAGCATGATATCGGGAAACCATGAATTAATATCTCAGCGTTTTGAGGAAAATGTCAACTCCACGATATCAATACCGAAGTGATAACTAATATTACATTTCATCATGTTGTCAGAATTTGTTTCTCTCATAGAACCGCTATCAAAATGTCGATTGATTTCATTTTCTTTAAAGATATATGTTTCATAACTCAATCTCCATAGATATTCAACTTGTTCCAATTGATGTATTTTGAAAGTCCCTTTTTTTTTCAATAGATAAAAGTAAACTCTAAACAAAAGTTTTTCGGAAGTATGCAAAGTTTCAAACCCTTTCAAAATTTTTCGGGTTCGCTTTATTCGAAATATTTTTGAAATATCTTAATTCAGATATAAAATGCAGAAAAGTGAGTATGCTCAACAAAACTTTTTTCAGTTTAGATGGAAAATTGTTTTGAGAATATATATTTTTCACTCACATAATTACATTAGAAGATATTATTCAAACAACTTCCTATCATTGAAATACTCACCATATTTTCCGTTGTTCGAGCTCTGTCAATTCTCGGATGCACGCTACCAATGAGTGACTTTACTTTGTCCACGACCGAATACACAAGATTGAGTGAGATAGGGAGGATTATTGCCAGATTGGTTGACTGTGGATCGATTGGAATTCCGGAATTGAGAAGCCCAAAGCTCGATGGCGGTCGCATTCCGCGGACAGCCGGAGGTCTATCGTATGTGTATATAGACATTATCTAACGCAACCTCTCTCACGCTGCCTCATTCCGTATCTATATGTTATCTAGCTGACATATATACACCGTGTGTATATCGCTGCCGGCAAAGATCGAAGCTGTATGCACCACACAAGCGATCGATACGAACTATCTCAATCGAGATATCGATTTGGATAGTCTCCTCGACGATATTCATGTGTACATATGCAAGCACACACATGGGTATCCTTGATGTACAGAACCTTCAATATATCAAATTAACACACATGTTTGAGTTCAATTGGCATGATCTGTCCAAGTTCATTGGATGATGCACACGTACTGTGTTAACAACTGGTGATACTCAATCGTAATGTATTGAAACGAGCTTAAAACCATGACATGAGAAGTTTTGAAAAAATAGGTTGGGAATATTGCACCGTGGATGTTTTAAAGCTGGGAATGATAAAGCGGAATAGAGGCAGCCAAAGGACAATGTTAGATGCTAAAGAATATGATAGCCATTTTATTTATGTCTTGTTTTCTCGCGATTGTCCACACTTACATAGGTATTTTCACATGAAAATATTGCCTGTGTATGGTTAGATAGGTTATATGCAAAGTCTTATGTTCTATTTTGTTCTGAAGAAATTCAATATTGTTTAAGTAATTATATTTCGAGTTCTATAATCTCAACGGATCACTCTAACTCCTCAATGATTTCTACAATATTGATAAAGTTTTGAATCTTGATGAATACGTTTTTTTTTTCGAGTGAACTTGTCGATGAACTGAGTTTGAGAAACATGGAATATTAGTCAGAATTGCATTTTGATGAATACACATCCATTGGCAAGATTATTTCCTCAATCAGACTCTTATATGTGTTAGATGTAACACAAACACTGTCGTCGTCCTTCAACTCAGAATTAGAATGTTAGGCTTGTGATAATTAATCGATCACCTCACAACTCCTTCAGTCATATATAAATATTATAAATACCGCAATTCATATTTAATGGAAAGTAGGCGTTGACATTTGCTAATGCGAACTCACGCAAACACATATACCGTCACGATAAATATGTGTTCCTCCATTTTCCTGTGTGAGAATGGATAGGTTTTGTATAAATGGAAATTCCACTGGAAAAGACGAATTGATGTCTTTTTCTGGAATTTTGTCGATCAGTAATATGGAAAACTTCACGATATGTATGTGTAAACATATATGTGGACACATAACGGAACAAATTGTGAGATGGGTGAAAGCAACCTCTTTCTGAGTTTTTAGATGTCACCGTAGTGATATTAGTATTCCGCGTGTGATTTTGCTAGTCGTGTCATCGACTTTTCCAATACATGCATATGTGTGAGCCCTTCTCATGTCTCATTGTTTCCTGTTTCCCCTTTTATCACTTTTCATTCTACAACATGTACTTAATGAAATGGGACGTACCCGGAAATTCCACGCAATGAATTAATGAGTGAAGAGTCAAAAATTTATCTACTAATTTTAGAATTTTTTTGTGTGTTTCAGGTGAGTGTTATGGCAAACTAGCAGTGGAATTGAACTGAAGAGAGGCATCTCCACTAAAAAGCTGTTAATGTAGTGAAATTTAAATTACAATTTTATGCACATTGCAATTATCAGCATATCAGTTGATAGATTCCATACAGACGCCTACTCTGCAGTATATAATTCTTCTTTCATAACTTTTCCCTCTTATAATGTCTCCATCCATGTAGCTTCGTGGTATAAAGATAACAAAAGGAGAATTCGGTTCGCTTATATTTATGTCATAGTTCACTAATCATTTGACGCGGTTGTACGGAATAAAGAGAGCAAAAATACATTGCGGGGGAAATGTGGACAGATCACACAAATGAATCTTCATCAAAAATTGCCATCTCTATTTTTGTAGCGACTACATCAAAATTATATTGCAAACATGATACAGAGCACTGAGGCAATAGTGCATAGTACAACTTACGCGATTCCCTGATTATTATTCTATCTGAATGATTTTGCGTCTGTTCAACACGGCAACCACATAATTTTTCCACAAGCCTGAAGTTTGTGAGCAGCAAAGAATAATAAATATAATATTTGGATTCCATCTACGTGGCTCGACGCATTTTGGTGCAGAAAAATCTAATTTGTATGAAAAAAAATGCTGAACTTAATTACCCGAAAGCGATGAAAATACAGTCAAAGGCGACAGGAGGTTGGACGCACCCAAAGTGAGATGAAACTGGTGCAGGGTTGAAAGCGAATTTGCTCATGGTATATTCGCTAACAGGGGCTAATGAAATTAAACACAAAAGTAATATGAGAGCACGTATAATGAATTTTAGACCTGTGTGCATGTGTATTTGTCTGTCTGTCTCTCTCTGTCTCTCTCTCTCTCTGTCTCTCTCTCTCTCTCTCTCGTTTATTAATTAATTCTCTTTCCTCTATGAGATTCACTTGCGCGTGTTATTGCGCGTGCAGAGAAAACGGTCCAGTGTTGACCCACGCATATCCCTCGAGTGTAATTTTTGTTTGCACTTATCGTCTATTCCACAACAGTATGGCTCAAAGCACCCGTTCTAAAGCCCGCCACGACCCCTATCTATACTTTTTATTATGCTCATAACAAACATTCCTGTAGAAGTACCATATTCAGTAGAGTAAATCAGAGTTTGGAAATCGGGCCAGATTGATCTTGCATCATGAAATGTATTATTCATGATCTTGACTTGGAATATAATTGATTGAAATTGAATCAATACATATGGTAAATACTGAATTGATGGAAGTGGTGAGGGATGGAAAAAGTTAATATGTTATATGTAATCTATTTTGTTATTTCTTGAATCCATTAAGATTCACTATAATAACACCAATTGAGATATAAGTGTCCACTACCATGATTTGGATGAGGCTTGTTAATGCACCAATTAATTCGAAAAAAGATTAGGGGTTTATGAATATATCAATATTTTTTGTATCTTAAGTTCCTATAATGAGAGTGTAAATATCGGGACGCTATCAGAATACGTTTAAAACTTCGAACACGAAACCTCTTATTGACGATTATTGTTGTTAATCTCCATGAATTCTTGTGTGTCATGAGGTCCTGGATCACCCTTTTATTTTCTACAATGATAATATTTTTTTTTACGCATAAATTTTTCTTATTCTTCACTTGTCGGTCATAATTCTCAAAATTATCGTTGTGAGATTATCAAGAAAAACGACGGCGTTTCCTGTTTTTCATTTCATTATGGAAGAAGATGAGAAACAATAGAAATAACGTTAATATCATATTGAATGCTTACAAGAATAACACATTGAACCTGTACATTGCACTTCACGTACAACTGAAACTTTCGCTGAGTCCAAACCTATCCCAAGCCCGTCGATGTTTGTTTTCTTCGAATTTTGATATAAATATATTATTTAATGTAAACTTCATAAGATATTTACTATGGGAAAGTATCGATTGCCAATTGAATGAGTCAAATCCAATGATACTGTTTTGATGCATTCTGATGCATATTCTTTTCATTGGAAGGAAAAAAAGGGCTGGGCCAAAATTGATGGAATTAGTTTCAGTTTATATTCGCGCTCATGCACTTCAATTGCTGCCCCAATCGATATTATTTTTTATCCGTAAAATTCTGGGGTGGAAAATAATTTCTACATGCATACGAATGCGTGCGCACTCCAGAAATAGCAATTTATGAGGGCAATGGGCAATGGGCAATCAGATGAACCAACAGATTCCATAGTGGGTTTCACTTTTAGTTTTTCATGATAAACAGTCCGTTCAATTTATCTCGCGTCCCTGTTCCTAATTATAAATTTCATTCTGGATCATTCCAATAGCATTTTTGTTCTTCATCGTTCTTCGAGAGAGAAATCAGATATCTCGTTGTCCAGCTTTGATGTCAAACTATTTCTTCTTATATTATTTGGAACACTGTATTTGTAAAACTATCCATCATAAAGCCAAGGCTCGGCTCTTACACATGTTCCACTCGAATTTCAAATAATCAGAATGTAGGAATTTTGAAAGCTTCCTGAAAAGGAATAATGTCGAATTGAATGAACTCATGCATTCAGCGGCTATTCATATGTGCGACCTTTTCGACTTCCCTTGTAAATGCGGATTTAATGGAGACTGAAAGAAGGAGAATCCCGTCAGAAGTTTTCGTTCTGTTTATTGAAAAACATTTCGTCTGTGCAAAACGTCCAAACGAAATAAGTAAAATATTTTCGGACATGAACGTTCAATATTTTTCTCTATGTCTAGTATAAAAAAAAAACAAACAAAAACGTGCTCATCGAATTACTTGCCTCCTTTAAAAGTTTCGCTATCCCATTCTGTTTACGAACGAACGACAGCCCAATCAAATTGATTTCAAAAGTATTTCGACAGCTGCGAGTGAAGTGCTGGTGCCAAATCACACCTGCCACCAACTGCAGAAGTAGATCGTCGATAATCCATCACGACACCCTGAATTATCTTCTCATATCGAAGTTAAGATTGATGTTGCACAGCGAGGGAAAAAAAAGAATACGGAAACAAATGAGGAAAAAAGGAAAAAAAAATAACGGGAAGTGGGAACGATGTGATTTTTTGTTGAAACAAAACTGATCGCCGAGGGAAGTGAGATACTGATGGAAAATGGGTGGTCCACGTCATCCCACCAAGTTTGTTCCCTTTCTTTACATAGAGAAAAAAATGAAGTAAGAGAAAACATATGTATGTATATATACTGATAGGATTGAGGCAAAAAGATGGAAAAATCATCAGACAGCGTGATTGCCGACGGGGATGAAGTAGAATTTCGTGGAGGAATAAAGACGAAGAGTGGGTAAGGGCTACTCACGATGGAGCGAAAGGGATAGTCCTCGAGGGGTTGAAATTTTTTTTCTTCTCTCTCACCCTCTCTCTCTCTCTCTCTCTCTCTCTCTCTCTCTCTCTCTCTCTCTCTCCCTCTCTCTCTCTCTCTCTCTAAACAAAAGGAGAGGGGGTAAGAGCGATAAAATAATGGTAATATTCCTCCCCAGCTACAGTATTACTTTGAGAAAGTGAGTGTAACGAAAGTAAGGGCGAGGGTGTGAAAGAAAGCTTGATAGGGCGACAAAAATCGGTGATAAGAAAGACTGACTGCTATAAGAGTGGGGGGGGGGGGGGGGGGGGGGGGGCGGGGGGGGGGGGGGGGGGGGGGGGGGCACAGGGGGAAGATGGGGGGGGGGGGGGGGGGGGAGG
>JAPYZF010001048.1:0-10886 GCA_030523045.1 Meteorus cinctellus
CCCCCCCCCCCCCCCCCCCCTCATTCCGACTATTCTTTCGGAAAAACGTCAATGATATTAAACATAACATCAGATCGATATTATTTGAAACTAAAAGCATTGTAGGCAACAGCAAAAGTTAATGAAAATGGCACAAATGTTAACGGCGTGAGTCTCCTGGAGTTCTCATTGTACCAATATTAATTACCAATGACAAGAAATTTCAAGAAAAGTTAAGAAATGAAAGTTCACACGAGAGATCATATGGAAAACAACATCCTCAGAATTCATAATAACATCCGATAATCATTACTGTATATTCAATGACTATACATATGAAAATGGAAAATTTTTAGAAAAGACTAACAAAGCAAAATGACGTCTATCGCTGTATGCAAATGCGTACGTTTTCTTCTGTTCATTCTTCAGAAAATTTTTGAGCTGTATCTAAATGCAGAACATTTAGATGGAGGGATCTAATAAATGGGTGGAAATCAATCCTTTATTTGAGAAAAAAATTACCTTCTCTTTAGCTCTGCCAGCATGTTTTTGCACTGTTTTGGCAATCAACGCACCTTTGCTTTCAGCCATTATATCACGCACGTGGTGTATTGATTGAATTCTATCAATATAGATGAAATGATTCTATTACCAAACGAAACTTTTTTCGACTTATACAACCAAAACGAAATATTGTAATCGAATTCTTATGGGTAGCTTTTCATAAATACACAGCGAGACCAAACGTGTTTCAAATGCACTGCCCCAAGTGTCGAGAGATACTGAAAATTACTGAAAATGATCGACACACTTACGCGGCCATTTTGTCTTGTCTTTTTTTGTTTTGTTTTGTTGTTTTTTTTTATTATTTCGAATTTCTACCACTATTATCATTTGGCAGCACATGCTCGCTAGAATTTATTTTTATATTCATCATATAATACAGGGCATCCGGCGGAACAAAATCATCAGCGGTTATTCAGGATTCCGCTGATAGGATCTTCTTCTATTGCAGTTGCACTCTCCATCGGAAAGCCACGTATCAGCGATTACTGCTCATGACTTCACTGGCGGACCGAAATCACGTGCATCACTGTACTATACTAAAAAATAGCGGTACATTCGCACCAGAATATCAGAGACACACCATCAATTACGGTAGAAATGTACCATATTCACTACCACATTTCACTGTAATTTCATCACAAAATATAGTATTTCTGAAGAAATGATTTCGATGTGTACATTGTGAGGCAGCGCCCAAGTAGAAACCTTCAAAGTACACTGCTTCAAATATCGTGGCACGAAATGAATGTGGGTTAGCATATACCTACCTTCTGTGTTCTTATTTGTCTCACTACACTCAAATTATCACCGCGACGACTCGGAATTACAAAAAAATTAGAATGGGAGCGCCTAGAGTAACTAATAATATGTGTGGAATTTTAAATACCAATGGATAACCAAATAAATTCCACTTCGGGAGCTAAACCCCCACACACACACGTGCCTACCCAATGCCCAAACATATGCATTCGATGTTCAACCTATTATTCTACCGTCGTTACTCTCACCCGATGTGCAAACTAGCTGCCAACAGCAAATCTGTGTATAAAAAATAGCTAATATTCCACTGAATTTAATTGTATAAATGAAAATTCCAAGATCCAAGAGCTTGACTAAAAATATAATGGATGAAAAGGTAAAATCTTGCAACATACGGCTTTGATAGGGAAAAAATTATATACTTTCATGTAAAACCTCATATGATTTGTGATTAACTCAAAGAGCGATTTCCAGCGAATCGAATAAGCGATACCAAATTCTTTTGCGAAAACATTAATCTCATAAATATTCATCAATGTACATGCCCAATGAGCAACCTATAACCCAAAGAATTCATCAGAAACGTTCATGAAACCCATTCAGCTGGACAATAATTTGTTTAAAAATCAATAACTCTCAGTCGAGAAGTCAGTTATGCCCAATCAGATCGCTTAAGTTCAAAGAAAGTACTTTGCTTTTGTTTTCTTGTTGCAAAGTTGTGTTCATAGTTAAATTATCCCTCCGTATATTGGGAGGAGAGCTGCCGGAATGGTAGAAAAAAACTTTTGTCTCATGTATATAACAACAAAACATGTTTAGAACCGAAACTGACAGAAAACAACATGTATTACGGTTGCGTTAATTCTAAGAGACGATTAAAGATGATAAAATTCATAATAATTATTATTATATGATTATATACATATATAGTAATGATTCTTATGACTATCGTTATAATAGTAAAAGTGATGGTGAATCTAAAAATTGAATCGCTACTCAAAAACCACATAGATAAAGAAAATAGCTTTTGTGTCAAAGCTCTTTCTAAGTTATGCAGAGAATTTCTATCCATTTGATAATTATTTCCAGGACTGCACCTTTTTTTGTTTTGTACATTGCTTGATTCCTAAACGTTTCATAAACACAATGATGTTTTAAATTAATGAAAAATTTACGGAAAAAATCATACAAACCTGTACTGTCCACCTTAAGTAGAAGGTAGTAACTTCATTTACTGGATTTTCATCTGACCAATGTTGATTTAACATTAGTATCGAAAAGCAGTAAGTGAAGTTGCAGCCTCCTACCAAAGCACGATAGTGCGCACATTCATCTATCATGCAAAATTTGAATTTTCTCACGAAGTCTTGGAACAATTTGGATATAGTAGTAATCATTATGTCCTTTTCTCCAATTTTTATTTATTTATAAAACCCATCCACTCATTACATTCTCACGTTCACGATTCCACTCAAATTCATCCACGCTCTTGTCCCTGTTCCATAATCAATGTCAGTTAATGAGTGAGTCGCAGTTGACACCCAATATAGTTTCATCGAACCGCCAAAACCATGAGTTTTATCGGAAAATGATGATCTTTCTATCGAACAAACTTTTGAGTCCCCACACATAAAACCTGTACCGGTTAAATTGAAATAGAAACTTCAGTATAACGTAGTCGTTTCTTATACCGGTGCAACAGGTCCATACTAGAAACATTGTCCACTTTTTTTTCGTATACGAAAGAAATGTTTGGTTACCTCAAGACAACTAAATTATACGAGCAAAGTTTTCGAATCCTCGATCAAAAATTGAGGATACGCGACTTTCTTCCTCAAACTCGGGATTTCGTGGACGCTAGGCCAACTCACGATTAGAGCCTCTGGCATTATTCACCATCCTTTTTTCTACTAAAATTTATTCAATCTTTCTAATTACATAACTCGATATTTTGCGTCCACTGAGAAGAATTTCTTTCCCGCAACTACGATATTTGAAGAAAGATAATCGATTTCCTTTATCTGCTGCCTCTAGCGCCACTGATGCGCATTTGTTCAATATATATAATAATAATAATAATAATAATAATAATAATAATAATGACAATGACAATAGTAATGATAAATAAATGGCGGTAATGACTGATACACATTACCCACTACCATCTTTTTTTCTTTTTCATTTCTTCATTCATTTAGTTACTCTTTCGTGCTACCATACATTCGACATTATAATTGGTGCAGAGCAAAAGTTATGGGACAGAAATTCAATGCAAGATAAATTGGCCGTTATTAGACTCAACTACGTGTATTACAATATATATCGACGATTAAGATTCATCCAACCAATATTATTCATCGTATATAGATACGAAGTTGAGGACGAAAAACGAAAAAATATGATAAAATACTCATAACTTCATGGTGGCTTTGGCAGACGCAGACTGAACTGACAGTTTTTCACTCTTACAAAATTAAAAAGAATTGGATACGATAACACTAGAACCGATGAACGTTTTTGGAACAAATATTGAGATGCGTTAGTTAGAAATATGATTGAGAAGTAAAATCATCATCCAAAACTTAAGGCTTTTAAATTGTATGAGGATAATACTTCTGGGTGTACTGTTCAACACTGAAGCAATCTTCGACGAATTGAATCACTGAGAAATTAAAGCAGCTGAACTAGTATTTTGTTGATGAAAATAATTCCTTTTCATCAAAATTGCTTTTTTTCTGACGATTATTCGCAACCTGCTTGGACCAAATTGTCTATTCGAAACGCCCGCAATTTAATACAAATTTATTCATGTCATTTCAATCCATACGTGTTTCCATTCATCGATTATCTGTCCCAGAAATTCATATACATTCGTACAGTGGAATCGCACTTTCAAATGCATGTATGTGGTGTGTGAACCAGTACAAAAGTTGATCCTCAATATTTTTTTATTTTTTCTTCCTTATACTCCTTTTTCATGGTACAATAATAATGTATTTAAAATGTAACTTATGCAATTTCTTATTACTGATTAACGACGGCTCCATTCCAGCATGACCAACCTTTGGCCGACCAGAGCTAACAGACAAATATGCTCCTTTAAAGTTGAAATTTTCCGCCAATTAATATTCTATTGTTTCCCGCTTTTTCTGTCCTTTTTTTTTTATTATTAACCTTTTTGTCCTTCATCCCAATATTTTATTCGTATCCATCGTACAATGCAATACTTCTAATTCTCTAAGTATATTCTCTATATAAAATATCGTTAGTATAACTGAAACTTGTTGGTCTTACTGGAATGCGGCCCTATTTATTTGTATTCATTTAATTTCATTTTCACATCATTTGTCCTCGTTTCATTTGTATCATTCCATTTAGATTAGTAATTGATCATCTTTCTGTAGTTAGATTCAATTTCTTTCAATGATCCATAGACAACTTTTCAGTCAATGATTATTTTCGTGTTTCATTTTTTTCATTTCTTTTATTATTCATAAAGTCACACTAACTGTCTGTCATATTGGTCGGTCGATGAATGTTTGATTTCCCAGCTGTTCCGTCTCTCACTCTGCGGCGCAATCATAGTTTATTATTTATATACGAATTTTACACTTATTCTTCAACTTTTATCAAAGAAAAAGAAAAAAAAATTATATTCTCTCGAGGTTTATCCTTGTCGAGGCGTATTTTAGTTTCCCGGCTCGCTACTGTCTTCGTGTTTTCTCTTCTTGCCGCGAGCGGGTGACGATTCTGTATTAGAAACAATCGAACATTATACCTTAGTTCATAACTATTCATTGGGACGCAAGAAACATGAACAATATGTTATCACCCTCCAACATTTACAAGTGCATGTCTCTCATTCACCACTATATTGCAATTAATGGAATACCACATCGAAATTCATCGGTTTCTTGGGGAGGGAGATGGAAATTCATCGATATAATATTTGTAAACGAACCTTCAATATCACCGTCTTCCTCATCCTGATCGAATTCATCATTATCCTCATCATCATCTTCTTCTTCTTCCTCAACATAATCTTCTTCATCACTGTCATTCTAGTAAAAGAATCAGAGTAAAATATAATATATTTCTGGCAAATCCATAATGAAATTATTTCATAAATAATATCTTGTCATTACCTCCAAATCATCTTTGTATACAATTTTTAAACAGACATCATCCTCTTCCAACTCTTTATCATCGTCAATTGAAACTTCGTCACTGTCATCCTCGCTGTCCTCTTCATTAGCATCACCATCGCCATCATCATTTCCATTAATCTCGTCGTCCTCGCTGCCTTCTTCATTTCCTTCACTATCATCTACTTCGCAATCATCCATATCAAACCTGAAAACCATGTAATGATTTATAAACGGCGCTATAGTACCCCAGGGAATACTTTTTTGTATAATCTCGAAAAGAATTCAAGTACCCATCGAGATATCTTAAACTAGGAATGAGACTGAAAACTTTCTCTCTGTAATTATCCATGTCTGTTGCCTCATTATTGAATAAGTCCAAACTCTTCAGATTCTTGAATTCTTTCTGTAAAAATAAAACATATTCATTTCTCCAGCGCAATCGTTTCCAATGTGTTCTTTGTACGGATCAGAACATTATATTTTCGTATATATATTCATTACCAATGGTTGGAGAGTGTCGAGATCTTTGATTTTGTTTCCACTCAAATTGAGATGAGTTAATTTTGGACTCGTCAGCAAAAGATTCAAACCACCTGAGATACGGTTATCACTCAACTCTAGCTATTGGCAGTGGAACAACAAGGAATTATTAAATTAATAAATTTTCTATTGTGTTCTGAATGAAAATTTGATGAATTAGATTTGAACGAACCTTTCGAAGATTGGGTAATACAGGAAATCCTTTTAGACTCGTCAGCCCAACATTTATCAAACTCAACGATTCCAATGCCACGAATTCATCTGTAAGGCCTACAATATTTGTGCTCCGACAATTGTCAAGTACAAACTCTGTGATCTGAAATAGGATAATTCAGGCACATACTTAGTTATGATACTCAGCTTCATAGAAGAGGATTTTCAAGAAATGAAATGTGGAATTGTACCAAAAGCAAATAATATTACTGCATGCTGGGGGGAAAAAAAATTTCAAATTCGATTGCTTTCTTTTCCCAGAAACAAATAGCATCTTGTTGGGGATGTGGCTGATATTTCATTGATCAATTCTGAGAGTGAAAAGTAGTGCTTGCGAAGAAGAGAAATGGTTGAAGGGTAGAAGGGTTGATAAAAGCGGTTAATGAGTGAAGGCATTGTAGGATAAGAGGATTTTGAGCGCCCTATCTGTTCGGGCATTAAAAAATTTACAAAAAAAGGGAGAATACTAACGTCATGAAGTAAAGTTAAATTTGTGTATGCATCGATTGAACGCGACACGGTTTATCGATTTTTCTTCTCCATCTCTAATCAGTTTTTCTGTTCGTTTTGCGTAACTGGATTGACTTACCACATATACACTCATACAGTTCAGTCGTGTGCATGCACTCTTTATTCATTCAACGTCCCTTATCTACTAGCACTTCAATGTAACTATATTAGATTTATTCCCATTTCATATACAAGTAGAATGATGGCAAAAAGGCCATCTGATGTGTTCGAACTAAATACTCATATATATATATACATACAATGTCACACAAATAACATCTTGAAACATTTTCGTAAAACGTGAATTATTCCGATTATCAATGGTTTTAATTGTGAACAAACTCCTATTGTTTGGTTTCCTTTTCTTTCCAATTGAGTCTATGCTGATATATGTTCAAACGTAAACATACATTGATGCATATTCCTCAGCAGTTCGTATGATTCGAATTAAATCTATCGCTGTGAAAGCAGACACTTGCGTAATAATGATGTAAATAAAGGTAGTATTGAAACACACAATTCATTGATCCCTTACGTTAT
Organism: Meteorus cinctellus; assembly: GCA_030523045.1. Lineage (NCBI taxonomy): Eukaryota > Metazoa > Arthropoda > Insecta > Hymenoptera > Braconidae > Meteorus > Meteorus cinctellus. Next base: position 7,257 of record JAPYZF010001048.1, read on the forward strand.
GTGCACATTCATTCTCAAAAATACGCATGCGCATACACATGGTATTTGAAAAACCGTCTAGCCCATGTGTCGCTTAATCTGGAAACCTAACTGCTATGGCAAATATGACGGATAGCAAAACAAAATGAGCACGTCCTGGTGTGGTCATACTGTAAACATTCACAGAACATATAAGGAGGGTGCTTCGATACGGCGGACATGAAACTCTACTACAAATTTTATTTACACATACACATTTTGTTCCGTGCAGGTAACTCCATGTTCATTATTTTGCGTATGGTCCTAATCATACACGTACACCAAAAACTCGTAGCAAAGCCAAGCGTTGACTTCGCCGGCCGGCAGCACGCAAATTAAGTTTCTTAGCGTGACATCTGAAGAAGCAGCGCAAAAGGAAAATTCCTACAGGAGAGCCTCTGTAACTTTTGGCTCAATATAACAATGAGATGTAACTATTTGTCCCGCGGAAATTATTCACCAATATTATCAAGAACAATCAACCACCCGTTCAACTAATTAAAATATCTATCTTAGATACTTTGCTTCATTTTGTTTATTTCAATAGAAAGAGTGATAAGTTCTTGCTCATCAACTAAATAATTAATGACGCTTGAATTGGAATACTATTCGTGAACTGATGATTTTGGAGTATGCATTGTGTTATGTACTGAGTTATATTTGTAAAAGCATAAATTCACATAGTGAATAAAAAAATGTCGACACACAATTTTATGTGACCTCATTTTCGAAGAACATATCCACGATGTTGGCATCTTCAATACCCAAGTGTGATTAGCTGCAGTTCATGCAAACGTTTTCCCCAATGCTAACTCGCCCACGACAATGAAAGGGGTATATATGATCATGGTATAGATAGTGTACCAATCCCTCCCTCTATGATACTTATAATTTATTATGATTTCCCCTAACCCAAACATTGAGCCAAATATCTATGTCTCGAATTGAAACCAAATGCTCCTATGAAATAGTGTTACTGCAACATGCTTGCCATTCCAAGGATCTTCCCTAGATCACGATTGCGTTGAATTCATCGAATCCATCGAGTGATTAGACGAATATTTGTATACATATATCACCTCATTAGCACATGGAAAATAGAGCAAAACATCTAATCATGATCCTCGGCACGGCAGTATCGACTGAAACACCGCGTTCAGTATAAAATAAAATTAATCATTCACTTTCAATAACCTTTTAGATTAGTTCATTGATGATGTATTCGACACATCGTAAATACATCGTATAGCAGATGTTTAGTGGAATCATAAATGTTGAACGAGATCTAGTATCAAGCACCATGGGATCAATCAGCATCGAAATTTATGAATGAAAGAATCAATCCAGCATCTGAATCAATTTCTTGAGCAAGTGATAGTATATTCGTTCAGATTTTATAGAATATAGAATATATAAGTCTTGAACAATAAAGCCGTGCAACAGAGACCTATGTTGCCCTGCGGATTGCAAAACGACATTACGACACGCCATGCTTGTACTGTTGTGTCGGTAGCATCTTCCTCTCATTGTTTCTCTGGCAAATTTGCCACAAGTTTGAATATTATTTCCATACGATACCACGCGGTTCCGTGCCGCGTCACTATAATGAAAGCATTATCAAATGATTCCATTGGTTATGATCCAAAAAAAATTGATCTTGCATATGAAGTTGTATCATTCACGGGGCTCATCGTCATAAGCACCCCCCCCCCCCCCCCCCCCCCCCCCCCCCCCCCCCCCCCCCCCCCCCCCCCCCCCCCCCCCCCCCCCCCCCCCCCCCCCCCCCCCCCCCCCACCCCCCATCTATCGTACGATCATTTCTCATTTTTCTTTCTCTCTGTCTCTCCTTCTCGCTCTCATACATTTTTCCTTGCTTCCCCGTCGCCTTGCTTCCCTCCCAATCTCTATCTTCCGCTGCAAATGCTAAGGAATCCACATTAGTAGAATAATCAATGAATAAATAAACAACTGCTGGTGGTTACTGAATAATCAGAAGAATCGAAGAGCACCCTCACAATACAATACAAACAGATAAACGTTTATTATTTCTCGGGAACCGAAAGTAGAAAAAACTAATTATTTATTTGGTGTAATTATTCTTACTTCAGCTGGATTCCGTCCACGTTTTTCGAGCTCTATTCGTTTTTCCATGACCAGTAATTATTTCTTTCGTCGTTGCGAATTCTCACTAGTATTCTTGAGAAAAAAAAAGATTCAACACCAATCTACAATACACTGCACCTTCTTTCTTCCTGCGTCGCAACAACTAGTCGCGTAAACCCAACCGACTCTTGCAAGTCGCAACCTTGCCTTCGAACCAGGAATATGACGGACTATATAACAACTGTACAGCGCGTGCTGTAGATTGAGTGAACCAAACATCACTTGGTGGAGTGTTTCGGTCTCACACTATATTGAAAAAGTTATAATACACAGAGAAGAGAATGGTATAGTCATACAGTGCCACCACCGTCCCATGTGCCGAAGTATACCTGGCGCAAAACCGAATACATAGCTCTGATCCGTTAACCTTTGTTGGGGTACATTCCAACTTTTTTTATGTAATCAATTGTTCATTGCTAGTACATTAATTTTCATCCATGCATCAACTATTAATTTATCATAATCGAATAAATTCTGACGAAAATGTTGATTTTATCTATCCCTTCAGTTATTTTATATCTATTTAACCGGACAGTACCACAGTTCTTATAAATGAGTTGTTAGGAGTAATTATCCGTGTACAACTAATTCAACTATATGTATTTACATCCTCAAGTTTGTTGAAAATCGAATGCCTTAACTGTTGATTATCTCACAATGCAGAAAAAAAAAACCAACTCGCTATATGTATTGCATTAGTTACACACACTCGGTAACAATAGTTGTAAACGATCAAAATTTGATGTCGGTAATCAAAAAGATGAAGCCGACCGCCCATCTAGCTGAAAAATCAAATATAATTCATGGTTGATAAAGTGGAACTGCAGGAATCGAACCGATTGCAAAAATGGCGGAACAGAGCGCGGATAAATTGTATGAGACATGCAAATATATTTATAATTGGGTGTGTTTAGACTAACTCAACGTTGAGTTTCATTGCTCAACGTTGAGTTAGTTTAAACACACCCAATGGTGAAAGGAAAAATACGGGATATAGTCAAGAACCAAAGTTTAATAACCTAAAGCTATTTGATCTGATGACCAGGTCATTTTCATGCAGTGACACGATATCGCGGCTATTATTCCAAATACAATCGCCTTCATTGATGCATGCGACTGTACCGTTAAGGCCTGGGCACACACTTTCCATAGCCATAACCATAAGCAAAATGGAGCTTTGTGATTGGTCGAGCGCTTATGGTTATGGTTATGGAAAGTGTGTGTACTAGTCCTTACTCGAACTTTTTGAAAACAGCGCCTCCGTGAAGCGGATGTATATCTTTCTCTGTTTGATTCTATCCTAGGCCGCGGTCCATGTGAAATGGGGATCCGGACATGAGAAGCTGAGGGCAGAGGGCAGCAAAGTCGCTAGTCCCGAAACCCGGCATATTTTGAAAGTAGATCCAAAAATACGATGAATTCCAATAAATATTTGCATTGGACAGTAGA
>JAPYZF010001055.1:0-14339 GCA_030523045.1 Meteorus cinctellus
ATTGAACAACAGTTCACAGACCGCCACTGGACTGTCAAAAGTTAACCACGAATATCTCCACACCGACATCGAGTACAGTGGCTTTTTTTTCGTGAAAAAATGGAAAATGCATATAGCTTCTATAAATTTGTTTTTTGGCCGTGCGTTGACTATGATACATATATTTTTTTATCATTTTCGTCCGAAATCGTCAACTTCCGGTACAAATAACACGGAGTTAAATGAGGCTTTAATTCTTAAATATTTCTTTTAAATCATCGGATAGGTACCTTTTTTTTCGATCGATGCAACGTGATCAACTTTATCATATATTTTAGATTCATAAAGAGTTTGACAAGTCGATATTTTTTACACACATCCTTAAGAATGTATTTTGGAGATAGTCACTGTCAAAAGTATAGTTAAATCTGTTTTTTCACTCTCAATCATAATAATTTGATGTAAATTACTTTCGAATAATCCTAAATAGTATAGAATGCATCAACGCATATGCCTCGATGTTATTTCAATAAAAAAAAATTAGTTTTCAATAGAAAATTGTAATATTTCGCTTGAATCTGAAAAAACTTTTGGACATGAATTGCACCTGAATCTATCTGTTGAAAACGAAAAAACTGAAATTGAAGATTTCTTAAATCCCAAATGACGAGTTCCTGAGTCGAAAAAAATAATGTTTAAGAACTGTTTGGGTAGTTTGATATATTTTATAGAACTTGCGATTGTGAATGTGAAGGAAAGAGTGTGTGCGAACGTGTATGTGTCGCATGGTTGCCACGTCTGATGAACCAGTTTCAGAAATTCACAATTTTCTTTTGGTTTTAATTAAGCATTATCGAAACTACCTGGTCAAGGGATATGAAATTTTGAGGGTGGATTCTTGAATATATTCTTTGGACGTGTAAAAAATTACAACTCGTTCCTGCGATTGTATATCTATTTGTCAGATCGACTGAGAATGATGGTACACCTACTTTGAATAATTTCATGCAATTCATTATTGGAAAGTTAGAACACTGCTCATTTGTACATCGTCTCAAATAATTCTTCTCCTCTCATTCCAACTGAGCGATAGGGGGAGTTATCGTAATGACCGCTAAAATCGAAAATCAATTCCAAATATATCTTTACGTTTTGAGGTCCTTCCAACATATTCCGTTTGGTTCGATTCGGTTGAGTAGTTTTTGAGTTTTTTTCGAAAAACATATTTAAGAATTGAATATAAACGGGAGGATGAAAATTCCTAAACGATTAGACAAGCAGTTATGACATTTATATCTATTCACATTCTTTACATTCTCCAGATTTTTTTACCTCGATTACTCAATTTCGTGCAAGCCTACAATTGTTTGTAAATTAACATTGGGTAAAAGACACAGAACTTTATCGATTAAGCATCCATTGTAGATTTATCAACTGCATATTTTTAGCTGTACAAATGGAAGAATTTACGTTTGAACATGTTATAACTGATTTGCATACAACTCAAGAAGTTGTATGCATTTTTAAGATCTCCTTGGCATGAACACATCAACGCCAAACAGCGCTAGCGACTGTCAGGTTACCCTATGGCAATGTTCTTACCTCAAGAAACTGCAATATTATACACATATGTGATTATAATTATGCAATCATAAATACTGTGATAACATCAATTTGCAAATATCTAGTTGCAGCATCATGTGGGTCATGAAAGATGAATCAATTTTGATCACTCGGGAATATTACTGCCGGGGAATAACACAAAGAGAGGAGAAGGATTATTTATGACGATGTATAAATACGCAGAGTTCTCGTTTCCTGCAAAATGATTGAAGAATGGTTGAAGAATTTTCGATTTCATATGGACTTATGTATTTTTCTATTGATTCGCTGAATTCTAATTCAAAGGGTAATCTGTATGCATATTTATATATATTTACGTATACAGTATACACATAACTGAAGAACTATTCGGGAGAAAGTTCATTATTTAAAAGGGAGCCATGTGAATCCTGCCGCCATAGTCATGGTGTAATTAATCTATGATGTCTCAAATGATCTGATCAAATTGAATGTGATATCCAAACTGTTTCCGATCGAATTATGCAGGAATAATGATTTTTCGTTTCATCATCTGCTAACGATATACCCAACAGAGAATGATGAGTAACGCAAAAACTATTAAGTCCCAAATTAAAAAATTCATGTTCCCGACTGTTCCCAAATGATTCCTAAATCATTGGATACAGTTTCGAACGAAAATGGGCTTCATACCTTATAACTATAGACTATTTCATCGGATGAGCTGAACATTGAAATTGGGTGTGTTTAGACTAACCCAATATTGAGCAACGTTGATCAGCATTGGGTAATACATTGTCTAGATACGTTTACAACGCTTTAAGTTTTTGTTGAGAAGCGTTAAGGTAGTTGTGCTGCTGAGGGCATAGTGTCAGTAAATTGTGAATTTTTGTACTCTCATTAAACGTATTAAGATACAATTACCATGAAAATATGAAGTCGATTGACCGTCTTGAATTCGCGTTATTTATAATCAAAGTTCGGATTATTTACATTGCGAGCGATGAGGAGTATGCATTCCAAGCATCGTTCGCGATCTTAATGAAAAAACTAACAGTCAGAAACTTTTGAAGGACTAATAGAATATTAATCAATTATTTCTGGATTGAAAAAAAAAAAAAAAAAAAAAAAAGATATTCACCGCTTTATTGTTGAGATATGCCAATTGAAAGTTCAATAATAAGCAAGAAAATATACCAGTCCGAGAATTGGATAGGAACAATCTGACAACACTGTACGCAAGTATAGACCGTATTATTTGAGCGGTCAATTCAACCGGTCGAAGGAGGAGATGACTATTAAAGCAAGCGCAGCACAGGGCAACACATATTCAGTACACTATACAACAACTGGCACAGCATACGCGACGTTGTCAGATTTTAGTTTGAGAAAATGTTTGACAGCATGTGTGTATACGCATATATGTGTAGTATGTAGGTAACCTTCTCTTGTATACAGTATCAGACAAAAATAATGTCTCATTTTTACCACAAGCTAACCTACTCTTGCTTCGCATATGACTCATAACTTACATGAACCATGCATGAGCATTAACCGTTTAAGTCCCAAACAGTGCGATCGCGCTGTTGAAATTTTATGTCGAGAAAATCTAGCATATTTCCTACTCAATTAGAGAAAGCGCGGTGGCGCTGCTCCGGGAATCTTCGACAGTGTTTTTTCAATACCCCCTGGGACTCACACAGTTAATGTCCATGCATGATAATGAAAATTTGTGTGATTTGCACGAATTTTATCCTTGAAAAAAATCGGCTTGCATGATCATGCACGATCCATAACAGATCATGAATGATGTATGCACGTGCAGCTCCGGACCATAATGATTGCCCATGAATTTCAATATACTATATGAATCGTTAGATATTCATGAACGTCGATTGGTATAACGGCAGCAGGTCAGACTTATATTCAGATGGTCCCACGATCGAAATCAGCCTAGGACATTTCTCAGCAATAAAAGCACTAACACATGTATAAAATAATGTCATTACATACAACACATCAGATGCATATGCCGATATAAATTCACAAAATATCGAATTTTTTCTGTTTAATAAATTTAGTTGTTTTATTTTGGCCTGATCATACCTAAATATCTGCCAGCCATGAGCGGGCACAATGATGCTTCGTCGGGCATCGTTGTGCTTGTTCAGACTTGGTGAGCATCGAATAATGCATGATCATGCATGTCGATTTACTTCCGGATATCCATTCAGACATATACACAGCTAAGGAGCCATTCGGGAAGAAATTTATAAATTGAAATGAAACGGTACTTGAATCTTGCTGCCGTTTGGATTGATGACGTCAGCTATGGGCTGTTGTACACGTAAAATCTCAAATTAAAAATAGGTTTAATTAATAAATGTGAGGTCCCAAAGGACCTGACCAAACTCAAAGTAATTCCCGAAATATTTCCGATCAAATAACGAAGGAATCATAATTTTTCATTTCCATCATCTGCGGAGCTGTACGCCCAGAAAAGAATGAATGATAATTCAAAAACGATTGATTACCAAATTCAAAAATCATGTTTTCAAATATTGCCAAATAATTCCCAAATGATTGGTTTAAGACATAGTTTGGTTCGAAAATGAGTTTTTCACCTTCTAACTTTATACCAATATCCGATAATAATGGTAACTTTCATTCAGAAAACTGTATTACAGATGACCATCAATTGTTTGCCATCTTGTTAAGATTGTCATGTTCGACGTTTGACAACTTTTGCCGTTGTACTGTCTACTTCGAATAATTTTCTATTACTTCTACAATTCTATCCGATCAAACCCGCATATTCTCAGGTTCAATACACGCGCGCATTATGTGAAGAAAAGGTTTATGTGAAAATGATTTATTATGGCTATTCTATTCATCCCTAAACTTGAAGGAATAAAGAAATAATAGCATTATTTGCACCGGTAGCATCTCATCACAACACCGACATCAATTTTTCATGTACTGAGTTATTTGTTATTACTATTGAAAATAATGGAAAAAATAAGGTATATGTACATCTGATAATACTTATATTTTACTAAAAAAGCTATAAATATAGTTTTTTAATAATAAAATGGAAAAAAAAATAAAACTGAGTGCTGATCTATTGGTATTAGCTGTCCGTCTACTGAAGATTTTGTCCATCTACTAGGGTTTTGGTCTTTTTCTTAAATTTTTCTTTTCTGTTAATTACTACAAAATTTTACCAAGTTTTACTTATTTTTTTCTATTTAATTACATATTTTTACATAAATATAATTTGCTTTATTGCAAGTTATTTATATTTTACTATATTGTTTTGCTAATAGAACATGAAAGTTTGCTTAACCGTCCATCTATGGGGGCGTTTACCCTAGTCAGTTGAGAATCTATATAAACACATTTCTCGACTTCGCGACTGTCAACTTAGTTTTCTTTGTGATCCCACCGTCCACGTAAGTTCGGGGCATTACTGCATTAACGTTGCTGGCTGTTACAATACCAATAAAAATGATATAATCGACATCAACGATCGGAATATCCAAACGCTTTCAATCCAAGAACTTCGGTCCCTAATGAACTGCGTTGGTGGAAAAAAATTTCCCTAACACTGTTTGAAAACTTCAATATTGACGAAGGTTTATGTGAATGCAAAATTAAAAACTTCCGAGATTGCGGAATAAGTATTGATGTATGAAAATGCATTGGTAGGGTTATCGGTGTTCACAAATCATCTCAAACTTCGTTGTGCGGCGGTTCATTCGTTACCGACCGACCGAGGGACGACAATCATATAGAACTGGGATTCATGAGAAAATTGTTATGGTCGATGATAATCGTTGATTTACAATCCTATTACGGACGCCTTCAATTATGCGATCTCCCCGATGGAACTGTTGCGCACGAAACGTCTGGCCCCAATCGGTACTTATAAAGGGCACCCCAAAGTACCCTTATACGGCTACCCAACCTCTTTGGCCATCCAAAAGTAGTAGTAATTATAGATTGAATCTGCGCTTGGAGCCTAATTAGACCCCGGAAGACAACGGAAGTTAATGATCTAACTTCCAAATTTTATATGTAATGTACTGGTTATGTTTTTCATATGTTTTGTTTCGGCTCATAATAGATTTTTCATTTTTCTAAAATCTTCTTGCAAGTCTAAATGATTGAAGACTTTACTTCTCCTATCTCATATCATTTTAAAACAAGTAGAGTTTTTCTTGCTCGCGCGCTTGCTATGCTCTCTCCCGAGTAGAGTGAACATGGCTAGTAATGGGTACCGTTTGGTGACGCTTAGTTTCGGGAGGATCGCATTTTCATATTCGATACCAATAGGTATCACATTCAGAATAGATGAAAATTGTGAGTTCCATCATGCCCCATGTCTGTAATGAAAAGACTAATCTCCATCGAGAAATTCTCTCCATGTGCAACAAAGAATAGGCTTTCTTCCTCATCTGTCTTAGCTCTCTATGTGTCTTCTATAAGATAACTTCGTTTCTTTGGTATAGAAAAATGTTTTTTGAACTGACTAGAACGAGTATTGTTGTCAACCATCATAGACAACCCGTGCCAATTTTTGAACGCGTTTGGTCGTTTTCTGAGTGCTGGTGGTTCTGAGAATTTTGAATCACTGAGGAAAACCATGTCAAAGTGGATACCTGAGAACTTAGTCCTGAAATCATCTTACTAATAAACAAATGAAGGTCGCAATGACAAAACCACGTCGGTTGAGAACTATTTCTTTGAAAAATTGAGTGATTCACAAATTAAGCATATCATGATGAATGATATGCTGGTACAACTGAAATCGAACTGAGCTATCCGTTTTTTTATTGTATCAAATCATCATCAATGTATTCTCTACACCATATCGCTGGGACTTTTTCTGTCGATAGGTCTATACTTTGATTGTTTCCGGAATGAACTATCGATCCAGACTATCAGTGAGCATTCACCGTTAAATATGCCAACGTTCAGCCCCCCATATTATGATCACCGATTGTAGTTGGTTTGAACTATAATCATATATATTGGGTCGAAGTTCGTTTTTACTTTTGACCTCGTCCCGCATTTCATTAGACCAATGGGAATCCCTTTTTTGTTATAATACTCGAAGCTGAAAGTTTCTCGCAAAGCAAATTCATTAGTCTTACGGTATATAATTTCTTTCTGAATGCTCATAGCAGTAATCATTGATATATCAGTAAATGACTAGAATCGCATATGAAATGTACGATTTCGAATGGGAAAGAAAAATTTATTTATTTTTTCAGACATGATATGCACGTTCGATCTCGGGAATGTCATAGGACTGCGATGCAGTTTTACGTTCGGAATATAAGTACCCACGACATTGACACAAACGAACTTGCAGAACAATATTTTCAGAGCTACATGTCTCCTTCGCAGATAAAAATTCAACACTGTGATGATTATTTAGCGTTTGTAGTTTCTTATTTGGATCTAAAGAATTATCACAAATTTCAGACTAATATTTTTCAAATGAAATTTGAAAAGACCGATCTCTAGAAAGAATCAACACAGTAAAAAATATTGTGTATTTGCGTCAGAAACGATCTGTGTTGATTTTTGTGTTAATTTGACACTTTTCTTGTTTTACTTGATTTTTAACATGAAATCAGTGTTATTTAACCTATATTAACACTTTTTGTGTGTTTGTCAAGAAATTGCCACAAAATTAGTGTCAACTTCTAAAGTATAACACTACGTATGTGTTGTTGGCGCGTGCTTTCTTCAGTTTACGGCTTTACGCGGCAAACGCGTTGTTTTAGGTAAGAGGTTTATAGTCACATGTGCATATAAGTTTTACTAATAAAATATTAATAAAAATAAATTGTTGATATTTGTGTTTTTGAAAAATCTGATCGTGAGCAGTATAAGAAAAAAAATTCATATGAACTACAGTAAGTTATAGCTTATTGAATTGAAAATTATAAGTTTCTCGTGAACTAACCTAACTTTTTACCTGTCAAGTTTGTTACATAAAAACACGTGAAATATTTGTGATCAATGTATTGAATTTACCTCACACTAAAAGCTGGGAACTACACGAATTTAATGCGAATGATTCAGTGATAATTACAAATTATTTTTTATAAATAACGAATCAAGTGTTAAATACTTTGAGCTGATAAGGATAAGTAAAGAAATATCCTTCGTGGATTTTTTTATAATTTTTAATAAGTTAACTCGTCGTTAAATAATTTGTTGTTAGTGAAATTTAAGACTATTGGTATACTTTGACGGAAATTTGAATAAATGAAATAAACTTATTTTCCTAATAAGCATTAAAAATGTCTTTATTTTCAATTAATTACCTAACCTCTGTTTTGAAACTTGAATAATAATTGGATTAACACTTATTTTCTGTTACCGTTGGCATTTTAAAGTGTAAGATTATTAGCTCCCTCTTTGAGACCAAATTTTAACACAAAATTTGGGTTAAAATATTCAACAAATTTTTTTGCATTGAAAATCAACATTTACTTTGTGTAGACCGTTTCCAACACTAAAATTGTGTTGACTTTACACAAAATTTTTTACTATGAACCATAGCTCGAGTATAAATACACACATGAAAAACCGACGGATGAGATGATTTGACTACTAGAATGTTGAGGAGAATATTTTCTGGGGAAAATTAGACTGAATGAGGCGTTGAAAGTTTGAGCGGTGCCCCTAATAGAGCCTTTCAATGTCAGATTTTACAACGAGTGCGGTGTTAGAAAAACACCAGCACTAATAAAGTCCAGCTGCAATATCGAATCTCGCGAAAAAATGGTAAATGGCAACTCCAATGTGACAAAGGAAGATCCACATCTTCCTTTGTCAGATTGGAGTTGCGATTAACCATTTAAGAAAAGAAGAGACAACAATTAGCTGATGATGAAATTATAAATGCTGGATAATATCGGCCCATCGACGCAAGTCGATTTCGACACCGTTTTTACAGCGCGGATGAGAGCGATGTACGTATTACTAACGAGTAGGGTTGTATTTTCTCGCTCGCGTGTGGGGTTATTCTTGCTCGTTCTCTATGCTCGCTCACAAGTAGGGTGCCCATATCTATTATAAGATATTTTTTGGTGGTACTCAATTGGATAATCGCTTTTTCATATTTGATACCAATAGGTATGATATCGATAACTTCCCGATACTACTTGCTATCTCCGCTCGTTGAGTCCCGCAGAAATGTTCCCGTTTTAATTCAATTTTCAGATATCTTTAATCAAAAAACTAAAAAACTACTCAACCGAATCGAATCGAAATCTAATCAGAACCAAATTACGTCAAGCCCTATCGATAACGACATAGACCATTCAAAACTCATCATTAGTTCGGGCATAATCGTCCGACATAAATTTGCGTAACATACACACACACACACACACACACACACACACACACACACACACACACACACGCGCGCACACACACACACTATGTGCTGAGGTTATGTTGAGGAGGCCTTACAACATCAAGATCTGTTAAAAAATCGATTTTTCATTTTCGAAGTTAATATAATAACTCGCTCACGAGAAGTTAATAAACATAATATATATCTATACGGTGCAGTTCCCTTGAGGAGAATCTCTAAACCATTAGAAGACTTTTGCTGCATTAGTGCCCCACTTATGAAACATTTTCATATTAATCAGTGCCCCGCTCTTTTCTGGTCTCTTTTTTCTGTCTTTCTCGCTTTTTTTTCTTCCTATCGTGAACGATATCAATTCTCATTCTGAAATTTTGGTATTTCCAAATACCGAAGACACCAGTCAATTAAACATTCTAGATTTTGAAGGACGCATACAAAAAATATTGCGAGAGAGAAATAGAATAATAAGAGGGGTAATAAAGTTCCAAAATAGTGTTCAAACACTGGTTTTTATGCGATCATAATAAGAAATCAATTTGCCGCAATCGTGTGTACCAATGAAAAAATGAAGAAAAGAACTCTTCTATATATTCGCTTGCAACATTCAATGTGGATACATAAACAATTATTTGTTCCTGTGATGATAAAGGAGCATTGAATGAATATTCATTTTCCAATTTTCTACACTACCCAATATAGCCTTCTATTCTGTGATGGAAGTCGTGATTTTAATCTCAATCTCTCTCGCATTAATATCGGTGGATAGAGCGCGGAAGGGATGACAGAAGACGATTGTCGTCGATATGATCCGTAAGGGGGAAAATTTGACATCGGACTATCACTTTATGATTAAACCGACAGATCGTGTTAAAAATTGAATTATGGATTCACACGGCATTGCATCTATGACCTACAAACAATGAAAATCAATGGAACTGAGATTATATTGAGTAACAAATGGAATGAATGAATAAAAATAATAGAGAATAATTGGATATCCCGTTTTTATGAATGTGTTTTTACGTGATCATGTATTAATTTTTTTCCATTCCACTTATATTTCATCCATCTTTTGTGATCAACCAGTTTGATGTTAAATACGTTGAAGAAGATGAATCAAATGCCTCCCAAGCGAATGAATTTATCCTTCCATGATAGTGTATTTGGCAAGCAAACAATAGCGGAAAAGTAAAATGGAAGAATAGAAAATCAAAGATTTCTCAAGTAATACGATATAGGGAAACAGGAAATGGCACACGTACTGATGTTTAAAAAGATTGGAATGTTTCGCAGAAATGTTAAAAAAAAACAATTCCTTCTCTTTCTCCACACATTTTTTGAATCTAATAAAAACTGCAGACTTACAAATTAAGACATCGCGTTTTTCACCATTCCTATTTGACAAAAGATCCGCACCTGATACAGCGAATCTTCAATAGAAACGAGTTATACTCCTATACCAATAGCCCACACAGAAAAAATGCCATTATTCATCAAATTTCTGAAACGTTGAACAGGGTAGTTTCTGATTGAATGCGACTCTTTCTACTTTAATCTATCAATATCAGACCCAACAGTTCAACTCATTTCCATGAAGTAGGGGAAAGTCTAGAAAACCTTCAAACGTGACGTACTACATTGAACTGCGGAGGTGAAATGAAACCATCTAATCAAAGTTACATTTCACTCTTGACATTTACCTGCGTGTTCATGTTTCGGTCGCTGTCTATCCGATTTTTATAATTGTTATTCACATATGAATTCACATTAGTCTCAGTGAAGCCAGTGCTGAATAATGTCCAACATTTCGACCATCTACACGAATCTACTTTCGCTAAATTCCACTCGTATTTATTCAAAATCTAAACCATGAATTTGTTCTACGATATAACGTTTTTCAAATTTCTACAAGAAGCTTTTTATGCCGCTGAGTACATAGATCGAGATTCCGAGAATAGGTTCGTCTCGATTTCATCAGTCCGCATAAGCATCTCAATGTTCATCTATGCATGTGGTTACATATGATGACCCCATGCAAATTATCCGAAATGAATGGAAACAATGTTTCATCACAATTTCGAGTTTTAACTACCACTCGAATTCTGAGTAGTTTTTTTAACAGATATATCATTGGTCGGTCAACAATCCTATTCATAATACTTTTGGTGATATGTTTTAAGCAGAATTCCTTGTCGAGATATTCATTAAGAGAATAAGCTCTCTGTGAAATCTTCATTGCTGCGACCCCGTGTGATTCATAAAATCAATAGCGTTTCGTACACTAGTCATCACATTATTCTTCTCCATACCCAGTTTGTAGCTCCACTGAGCAAATACATTTATTTCCTAGTCTTATAGAATGGACCGTCCAAATTTCGTTATGACATGGTGTATGGTCCAGACACTGGAAAATATAGAGACGAAAACGTCGAATCAATCAAATTTTGTTACTCTTGGAAAGAGAAAACACAATGAAGCCGATCTAATAGTCCTGATAAACGTGCGGAGATCGGTATTCTTTATCCATACGACGGAGAAAATCATCCAAAATGTTTTTAAAAACAAAATCTTTCCCCATTTCATTCATCTATTCTTTCCGCCCAATGATGAATTTTTCATTCACGCTTCCGAATCACGTGCTATCAAGCTAACACATTTCGGATCAACGTACGTACATAAATGTAATTTCCAATTCATGCACAATAGAATATAACGCATTCTAGTTCTGAGATTTTGAATATTCTCAATTATATTCAATTATCCATTGTGATCAATATGTCACGTTGTTAGCGATACAGTGACTGCGGAGTATTTAATTATCAACTTATCATGAAGCGTGAAAAATGAAATAAAATGATGAATGGTTACAAATTAATTAATATTCAAGAATTTATAAAACTTACCCAAAAGCAATAATTTGAGTTCACGTCTCGCGTCACGCTTGTCCCTTCTCAATTGTCGTTCGATTTCCTGATTGATACGCTTTTGTTCTTTAGCTTCTTCCGAAAGGCAGCACGCCATGATTTACAATAATTCAATCAAATCCGTCTTAAGTTGGATTGAACGACTAATTGCAATATATAAATGTATATTTCTCTTTTCTCATTCGTCGTTCTTCCTCGTTGCGCTCGCGGCCGCCGAGCGTTCCCAATGCAGCCAGGAGGTGACGGCTGCTAATACTGCCCCGGCTGTCTCTCGTTCTACAAATATTAGCCCGTTGCCACAATCAAAATATATCGTTCTGTATGAAATTCCAATAATAATCACAATACTGACATTTTCCGAATGTCATATTAATGTTATATAACTCAATACAAAACTAATTCATTCCACTGCTGATTATTCAGGGGGGCCCCCCCCCCCCCCCCTCTCCTCACAGTCATCAAATTTTTTTTGGAGCAAAGAACTATTTCGCCTGAGAAATAACGCGAAACTCACTGAATCTCTGGCGAGAAAAAGAGTGGATGTGTGTCCATACGTGAGCCGCAAATTCCAATTTAAATAGAAAACAAAGCCAGAAACTGACAGATGATATCATGCAAGAGTGAGAAAAGAGGGAGGTATCTGTGTTTTGCTGCTGATAACACCCCCCCCCCCCCCTCCCTCCCTCCCTCCCTCCCGAAATACGCGCGCGCGGTTGCATGCGTACACCATCTACTTTTCCTCATACGCCAGGAAATTTCTACATGTCTTCAACTGTGTATCGCCCACAACAATCCGATTCACAGCCCCTTTAAAAAAATTTTTGAAATGTTTATAACTCCTTATTTCCTATTATAATCCAGGATTGTAAATGATGAAGAATCCTTCAGAACAAGTGCAGACAGACATTCAGCCAAACAGACATTCAGACAAACAGACATTCAGACAGACATACACACAGTGCGCGCGCGTGTTCGAACACGCAGCCTGTCAGAGGAGACCAGCGACCATCCAGTGGTATCGTCTTTGCACTCTCTAGATCGCTCACCCTCGCTATGTATTAAACGAGCACCCTTCACATCACTGGGCTCTCTGCTCCACGCTTCACTCTTCTTTCCGTTCATACTCTTTGGCCTGTGGCGCGGTTGGGTGTGGTAACGCACTGCTATGCGTATCTCCCTTTAACTCACAAATGCCCCCTTCCCCTATACCCTACCCAGAGTATTTTCTTCTAATTCATTGCACACACGCTACTATGCGGAGTGACAAGCAGCACCACCAATGACCCATCATCTGCACCAGCATGAAACACACAATATCCGCGAAATAACTCAGTGATTTCGAGTGCAACTTTTTCCCTCGCAGTATCGTTTGTTGTCGTTCCTATGAATTCCTTACATTCGAAACAATTGATGGATCAAATTGTCGGAAAATAAATGCGACAAGAAATATTTGCAATTATGTATATTTAAAGGGATGAGATTCGCACCTTTCTCAGCTTTGCCGATTCACTTTTTGTGAATTTTTCTTGCAATGGAACACTATAGGTTTATTTTCTCACTGCACTTCCCACAGTGCCAATAACTGTCAGAATCATTCACCGACATAAAGTTACACCGGCTTTTTATTCAACCCCCGCCTGATTTTTTTTACTCTTGTGCGTGTATTTGTATTTCCCTCTACGTATGTTGGTATGTATATTGGATGGAATCCTGTTAGTGCAAACCAGATTTCACGAAGCCAAACAAAAAAACCGGGAGTGTTTAGGTGAAATGTGGTACTTTCGGATATCAGGTCGCGCGCGGTGAGCACGTGTCAGCTAACCAGATTAAAATCGGCAAAGTAGCGGGGTCGCCACCGCCACCCACCACTGCCACTACTACTACACTACTGCCACCATCAGCACTACTACCACTGCCTGGCTGTTACAGCCTATCGTGATCGAGCTGGAGAAGGCACGGCGAACGTAACAGCTCGTGCAGAAAATAAAAAAAAATTTAATTTTAATGCGATAATACGCCAAAAAACTTGAGAACGTCGAGGACCTTAATGCTAGTGTGTATTATTTTTTTGGGATATTGTGAAACAATATTCCAATATTCCCTATATACCTTCTGCCCCCCTCCCCCCTTCCCACCCTCCCTTCCCATTATTCATACACCCTTCTTTTTCCACTCTTCATGTGCACGGCACAAGTCGTGCTCACCTTTTCCCAATTACGAGTACTACTTAGGTTATATTCGTAGTATTTCTATCATTGCCGTTGAATCTCGCGCGCACTCCGAAATCTCTGTCGCTCGCTCCCACTTTCTCACACACCGTTCCGTTCACATTCAATTCATCCACGCATGCATGCATGTATATATATATATATATATATGTATGTATGTATGTATGTATGTATGTATGTATGTATGTATGTATGTATGTATGTATGTATGTATGTATGTATGTATGC